>APFE030548018.1:89598-142258 GCA_000404065.3 Pinus taeda
CCTCTCGGTCTCCTGCTCAGGCACCTTACCCCTATCGCTGTCGATGCTGTTGCCATGGCTTCCCTGACGCCACGCCAATCCAAGCCAGCCAATTCGTGGACTCCCGCAGTCCAGACCCTTCAGCTCCTTCGCAGGCCTTTGGCTCAACCATTTTCACCTTCAATAGCTCGTTGGACAGGCCCCGCATCAATGCTCATGTGTCGGTTCTTTTCCTGGAGGAAACGCCATCTGATAGTGAGGAGCTCCGTGGCAAACATCAGCACCAGGATGAGGGCTCAGCATTTGTCGAAGAGGCACCAGGACTGGTGGCAGAACAAGTTCCAAAGTTGCCGGAGGCGTCAACTTCCAAAGCGGGTGATGTCAACCTGGGTTCCCATCCTGCTGCAGAGGAAGATGAAGGATTTTGGGGGTGCCCGGTGGTCGAAGAGGAACCAGAGAAGTAGTCGGCCCTCCACTCAGCTTCACCCTCTCCAGCTCCCCTCAAGTCTTGTTTTGGCTTTCGGTTCATATAATTTCAATGTTTTTCTGGTCTTGTTTAACGCTGCCCCTGCATGGGATAACTCTGTCAGTAATCGGCTGCCCCTGCGAGGGTTAATCCTTTTGACTGGTCCTGTTTTGTGATGCCCCTGCGCGGGATAATTAGGTTGGTAGTCTGTTGCCCCTGCGTGGGTTCATCATTTTGCTTGGGATGCGCCTTTTTGAGAGTTTCAGTACCCCTGCGTGGGTTGATATCTGGTTCAGAATGCCGAGGCCCAGCCTCAGGCGAAGACACTGCATGACTTTAATGTATTGCCCGTTACTGTAATTAATAGATTAGTTTTTTAGCGAGAAAAAAAATATTATTATTTATTACCAATTAATTATTTTATTTTATTTATTTTATAAATTAAATTTAAATATATTTTAAATTAAAAAATATTTAATGATATATAATATATTTATATATTATTTGGTAAAATCATTAATATTAATATACCATATATTATTTTTATTTTATTTTTTTTTATAAGATTAAATTTAAAAATTAGATAAAAATTCCAAATATATATATTATTATATTATATTTATTTTTTAATATACATCAAAGGTTGGAAAAATAAAAGCTTACTTTTACCAATATTAAATTTCAGTTTTATATATTATATTATATTCTGTTTTATTATTAATTAAATTATTGCAAAAAAAATTCCCAAAATAACTTTAATTTTTATTCGTTAAAGTGTCTACATTAATTTAACAGTTCCAAACCCACATATCGTATAAATTTCGTATTTGCTTTATTCCAAAATTCAATAGTTTTTATTAATAAAAACAAGGATGCAAAAGTGGAAAAGGTTTGTTGCAAGAATGCCCAACGATGGCCACCCTGAAATCCATCGATGTATATATGGGTATATTTAGATATTCATAGGATCCGTGGAGGCCGGTGGTTTCTTTCATTCCAATTGTTTTTTTTTTCTGTTTTCTCTCCTCATTCTTTTCAAAATCGAAGGCCCTAAACAAACACCCACGCTTTCTTAGAGGTGGTTGGGATTTACACACCACTGTTGGGAAGTGAGTATTTGAGTCATGAGGGAGAATGTAGAATGTTGAGCCCGCGGGCATCGTCGATCAAATGGGCTGAATCTGAATCCATTTCTTCTGTGGGGATCACGCCAGGATGGGATAGCAGAACCCGAAAAAAGTAAGCAAAAATATATTGGAAACAACATAGAAAATAGAATATTAGGTGCCAGGGGATTACTGGTTTCCTCATAGCCGAAACTTTTCCGGATCTCAATGGAGCCACTGGTGGGAGATAAGTACAGATTGGGGCGCAAAATTGGCAGCGGTTCATTTGGAGAAATCTATCTCGGTGGGTATCTCTGGAATCATTTGTTCATTTTCTGCAATCTGTTGGTAATGTATGGATATTTTTGCCTTTGTGGGTGCCTCCAAAATTCCGCTAAATCGATCATTTATGGCGATTTATTAATAGATATAGGTGTCTTCGATAAATTTATCTCTGCCTGTGCAGCTCTGTTAAATCAATCCTTGTAATGTATTCATCACTGTAGAAGGTTGGATGCATTTATCTGGGTCGGTGCTTTTGAAGCTATGAGAAATCGAAGAACCCTTGCAATTTCTTTTGGCTGAATCCATCTTATGCATGGGCCATTTTTGCGATTTATTTATCAGTATAGGTGGGTGCTGAGAAATATATGTAATATGGCTCATATAAATGAATGCAAATTTCTTTAATCAAATTGACCAATCATTGGCGTCGCCATTGAAATCTCGAGCTTCATTACTAGTGAAATCCACATTAACAGGGGCTGGAATGTTGCAATATCTGTGTAAAACATGTTTCGCTTTCTTATTTTCCTCCAACTTAAATTAATAAAACTTTGAGGCAAGTCAATAATGATTGCATACGAAGAAAGAGACCAAAAAATTGAAAAAGTCGTGGAAAATCTGTTAGGATCCACTTCCAGGGGATTTACTTTTTATCCCAGTGAATGAATACATGGTACAATTTGGAACACCATCTTGTGCTCATTTCAATTAGCTACAAAAAGTTAAGTCTCAGACAGAGAACTGCCAGACAGGGAACTGCCGTATCCTGCCAGGTGATACGGCAGAAAAAGTTAAGTCTCAGCAGAAACAAAACCTTAAATTGTCATTTTCTACATAATAAATCTGATTTTATACAAAGGAAAAAGATCTGCTAAACCAAAGGAAAAAGATCTGCTAAACCATATTCAAAAGCGATCATTTCTTTGAAGTTTGAATACCCTAGTTTGAGAATCCAATTCTTACAAAGTATGCCAAAGTTCATTTATTTGCAGTGAAAAAATTACCTGAAACTTTGTTCTCTATCTCATCCTATACCATCTGTCCTTGCAAAGAAACTTTCAACAGGTCATTGGAAACAATATGATAAGGTATTATATGGGAGATAAAAGGTGGCATCAATATGTTATTTACACGGTGGCATCAATATGTTATGGCATCTCAGCTGTCAATATTACCCATAAGTTTTATTGGTCTTTATAATTAGGGAAATATGTGTCACAATTAAATGTTCATGCAAAATTATTCTCATTGCATATGCGCAGCCTTCCAAGGACCATGATAAAGTACACATGGACCGTTGATGATCTTGGCAGGTATTTTAGAGGATTTCTATTTACAATGAAAAATTTGCCTGAAATTCTGTACCCAATCTCACTGCTCTATACCACCTGTTCTTGTCAATATATTTATTAACAGGTCACTGGAAATTGTATCATTGTTAAGTTGTTTTTGTTTTTGGGTGGCAATATAAGGATGTCATAATTTAGATTTGGATTTTAACGCTGATCTCTATCAGCGAGCTCATTTGTGGACAATCAAAACTTAACATTTCGATCAGAAAAATTTGAAAGAAGTTGTATTTGAATGATAGAACATCAGCAGCATGTGCTGTTATGACACGTGAGCCTTAGAGCCTAGGCAATGGTGAATGTATTGGCTAGCTTGTGTTCAATCATGGCCAAAAGCTTTTATGACGGCTGTTAACAGCCCAGCCTATTCTTGGTCTACATTTTGCTGGTTATAATTTTCTGCTTACATATTTTTTCCTTCTGTATTAGGAGTCAAATGGTATGCTTCTATTAGTCTGTGATAACAAGGGTTTTTGTTGTTGTTGGAGATAAGTTTTGGATTATAAGCATTTGTGCATGTGTTTTCTTTGATGCCCAAGAAATATTTTATTGATGATTTAATATGTGGGCTATTCTCAGGAGTAAATATTCAGACAAATGAGGAAGTGGCCATAAAACTGGTATGTTCGTCTTTTCCTTTATTTAGTCTTTTTGAGGATTATGGATGTGGGCATTCTGCAAGAACATTGAACTGGATTATTATTAGTGTCTTTTTTTTCTTTTAAACAGTAATCGGCAGGACTATATTAAAAGAGAGGGCTGTGGTATAAGTTTAAAACTAAGCAGCTAGGAAAAACTTAGAGTTTTGGCCTAGCCCTCCAAAAGATAGAACTGAGGGAATTTCTTCCCCGAAGAGCATTCTATCCTAATAAGCCCTATACTATCTTGGCAGGTATACTGCCGTACCCACTGCTAAAGCAAACAGACTACATGAAAAAAACATAAGATAACAAGGAAAGAAAACACTAGATATCAAGCTGTTTATGGGATTTTGCTAACTGGCGCTTCCTTGTTTATTATGCTTCCAGGGACTGGAACCTTACAATTTTGCTCTCTCTTGTTGCCTTTCTCTTGTTCTAGATAGGGGGTTTGCAGATGATCCTTAACGCAGGATGGCTTTGCTGAGGGGGATGAATCTGAAAGAGAGGGAGACTTAATGACACTGTTAGGAATATCCAGGCGGGCCACACTTTGCTTCATGAGCTGCTTTAATGAGCCGAATTGGATTGAAACCTCCAAGTCCTTGCCATGATGGACTCCCACATGTCTTGATTTACTAATGGCACAACTACCTTGAGCTGTTGCTATGTTTTTTGCTGAAACTCTGACTTCCACCTTTCCCATTGGAGCCCAGTGTTAACAACACTGCATTGATCTTCACTTACCTGCTTAACACCACTTAATTCCTTTCTTGAATTCTTCTAGCTAACAAAGGACACAACACCCATCTCTACAATGATAGTGTATGATCATGCACAGAATTTACGAGAGAATTGGGCTGAAACTGAGGCAAACAAAGCGATGGGGAATTAGGGATGCAAACTCAAAGCCAAAGGAGGAGAGCTCCCTCTTTCACCCAGGGACACTTGATGCTGAAGCTATATAGAAATCAATGATGAAATAGCGATACAACATACACTCAAGTATGTCTACGGTGGACACCTGTACCCATAATATGAGTCACAATGCTCACCGGACCTTTTGGCACTTCATAATACTTTGCCCAAATGTGAATATGCCACTATGCCATAAATACTTGCTGTGTCAATATTGAAATACCAAGGGGATGACTAAGGAGTTCCCCACCATTTCTAAAGTTGCATTATGGCAGGAGTTGAAAACATGTTTTATATGACAATAGCTTAACCCAAGGCCTAGTTTGCTGATCAATTTGAATGTGAGCTATGATGCCTTAAGGCATTGGAGAATTCAATCGTACTGAAGCCTGCACTTCTTGAAGAGCTCTTTTCACTAAGTGGGCTAAGATTCATTGCTTGGGGAGAGACTTGCACTGTACTACTCTCACGAGTAATCAGCGAATCATAGCCCCTTGTGTTGAAAAAGTAGGAGGCCTTTCAAGAGGGCCAGAACCAACGCTTCATTGTTCATGGAGATTACAATTCCCCAAGCATATGCAATTTCTTCATTTCCTGCAGAGTAGAAGATGACTCCCCTTGCACTTGCCACCCCACGAAGTATTCTTCAATTTTGTTTTACACAGTAATGGTTGTTTAATATCATCAAAATTGTTGTGGCCAAAGCTGTTTATCATTCTTACAACACAAAAATTGAGCCAGTCTTGTTTCCATAGAAGGGGATTATCAACTAAAGCATTTAATTAGCAACCAAACTATCATGCTTAAAAGTTTACATTTATATATCCAAATAATTTATTTTGACAATAAAACTATTTAATAAAATATAGAATCTAGATCAATTAATGAAAATTAAGGCCCATGATGGTTGTCAACATCAGAATCTACCTAGGTTGCTAGGTTGCTAGCGTCACCCCCAAACATGTCATTAGTCTTTGGGAAGAGTTGAAGCTGGAGGGTCCTTGGAGACATAGGGTATTGAGGGCATATGCAGGGGGAGGTTGATATGAGCCAAGATACGTGTTACTACGTAGGAGAGAGTGTCTAGGGTGGTTTAGAATTCTAGTTTTCTTCCCCATAGTAGAATCATAGTAGCATTGCATTTCTTTTCCTAGTGCTTGAGTCCAAGGAGGTACTTCCCAACCTCCAAAGCACGTGTTGGTCTTTCATCATGTTTAGCTTTTTGACCTTCTAATAATAGAGCTGAGGAAGTGGTCACACTCATGGCTCCATAAGGTATTTTTCACATTGATGGAGATCTTTCAGTTTCTTCAATCATTTCTTTTCCCCCAAAAGCTAACAAACAAAAGCAACAATAATGTTGAGATATGGCATCTAGGTCAATAGTGTTTTCTAATCTTGTAAAGGCACCAGGGTTGTTAGATTGATACCAAAGAATGCGAGTGGCCAAAGGCATGTCAAGTTCTTCCTCCAACCACTCTAAGCTATTCCAAAGAACCAGTTTGTGCCTCATAGCTATCTAGGATTGGTTGTCTACCTTCTTTGCCTTCCAATCAATCCAAATGCTAACACAATTTTCCATGTCAGTCAAGACAAGCATCAACCTTAGACAAAGCCATGAAGGTTTGTAACTTTGCATGCAGGAGGATTAGATGAAGATATGCTAGGTGTAATGACTAGCATCCAAATGAGGAGAAGAGGGGAGGAAAATTGATAAGGGAGTTTAATTTCCTTTCCTATCGCATGCAAGTTACTTGACAGGAGGATGCAGGAGGCCCCACATCTTTGGTGGTTATGACAACATCCTTTGTGGGCTTTGAAGCCTTTCTTCTAGGTGGAAGTTGGAACCGTGATCAAGGGAGGGGAGGAGGAGGAGGAGGAGGGATGCTTTTGTTCGCCCATTGTTGTAGAAAATGAACATGCCTTCCTTCACGGAAGCTCCAACATTTGCTATTCTATCTGCTTCCTTGTTGAGCTCTCTTTTGACTTGGAAGTAGGATATAGATTGAGAGCTGTGAGTTAGTGAGATTACCCTTTGTGTTAATTATGACGCCCATGGATCCTTTAGCAGTTCGTCCATTAGAAGTGAGTGAATGATGATGGTTGAACCCCTTATAATGGGCACTTTATGAATACATGGTCTAAAGGCACAGCTACTTTGGAGTGCCACTAGGGTCTCTGCCTTGTTGTTAGAAGCAGTGCCTAGATCCGGTGCTTTCTCAAATGCTTTCTGCTCATTGGGATCGAAGAGAACCACCCCCTCCTGTGTTTGCCATCATGATAAGTAGTTATCAGTTTAATACTATTATATTTGGCATAAATATAAAATATTCAAGGACAAATGACTTTTGCAAACAATATTTTCTTATACACCCTTTTCACCATGCATTCTCTTCTGCTTGCGTGTGAATTTAGCGAGCTTGTTCATAGTTTGTACTAGTTACTGAAAACTCCATATTCATTCTTGCTGCATTTATAAATGCTAACTTCAAGAACAAATAATGTAGTTTTTAATGTGGATCAGAATATCTGTCCTTGTGATAATACTCACTATAGCCTGGAATGTGCTTCATTTTCAAAATTCACTCCCTCAATATGTTTTCACCTAATATTTTCAATATGATGGAAGAGCTTCTCATTGGCCGTATCAATTTTTAGTGTATACTTGTAAAGATTATGGTGCTCCTCAGTTCATCATGCAGTTCTGCAGTTCTACTGTTTTCTTATTCTGTTCCCTGAGCAATGCTATAGAATCTAGATGTCTGTTTTTTACACCTGTAAAGGTCCAATTTATCGCTTTCTTCTTTCAATACCTTTATTAGACTGTGGAAAGTGTTTTGAACATATATCTTTTTGATGCTATCTACCTTTCCTTGTTCTCTGTCTTGGAGGGTATGTATTGATAAATGATTCTTGTGAAATTCTTGAAGCCGACATTCTAACTTGGCTCATTTTTCTTTAGTTACTTTAATCCTGGTCTAAAAAGTTTACTTTGGAGTAATGCATAAGAATTCCAGGAAGCTTTTAAAAGTGATTACAATTATTTTTCCAGAATAATGGAAGTGTGTGCTTTTAGAAGAAATTCCTTTCTAGGTCAATGTTGCAGGGCTTGAAATGTCAGATGCATATTGGATTCAAGCGTGGTTGAGTTCAGGGTTTTCCAGATCTGTGTTTTTTGGCTAGGGTGATAGAACAGGCATATAAGCATTAAAAGATTTATGACAGCATAAAGAAACACAAGAAGGAAAATCAAAAGAATAGATAGTAAATACAATTTTATATTGATATATGAGAATGGTTAGTACATATAATTTTAGATTGATATTTCAGAATAGATAGTAAATTCCTTTTAAGACTGAGATATCAAAATTTAGTGGTTTTCAGAAACAAGAAATTGCATGTACATGTGCATATTTATGTCAAAATTTATGTTTATTCAGTACTGTCTCCTTGATTGAGTATAATTTTATATGGAATTAGTGTCAACTTTAATTTAGGTTCTTAGTGTTTTTCTTTTTTAATAATTTCAACAGTAAAAGCTGCAGGGTTTGCTGGGTTCTTTCTTTTTGGTGAAGCCTAGGGAATCTTGTATGGAACTGAAACACTTGAAAAATGTTTCTTGTCACCTGGTTTGAATAGCAAAATGCAGTTTGTGTACCGTGCTAGTTGGGAGTGAGAACCAGGCTATATGCATAGCAATAGACTTGTTATTTGTAGGTATTATGTGCCGTAATTGTAATGAATCTAAATGTCTATGTTATTCTCATAAAAAGCAGTTCCTGTGCAGTGCAATTGCCCATATAAATTCTTTAGACAACATTCTAACTATGTTTTGCAACTAAACAGGAGAATGCAAAAACAAAGCACCCACAACTTCTATATGAGTCCAAATTGTACAAGATTCTCCAAGGAGGAAGTAAGATTGCTGCTGTCTAACTAGGAATTCTAAAATTTTTTAATTTGAGAATTGTTGGACCTGGGAAAGTTGCCGTAAATTCTATTCTGGGTCCTGCTTTGAAGTTTTGTCTTTCAAGATAAGTTTCTTGAAAGGTTTCTAGATGTCTTCCTCACATAAATTGTTCGGCTACAGCTGGTGTTCCGAATATAAGATGGTCTGGTGTTGAAGGTGATTATAATGTCATGGTCATAGATATACTTGGACCAAGTCTCGAGGATTTATTTAACTACTGCAACCGGAAATTCTCATTGAAGACTGTTCTGATGCTTGCTGATCAACTGGTGGGTGTCTAATCCCAAAGTATTCTTGCTTTGAACAAATCATTCATGTTATAGTTTTGTGTTCTTTATTTTGTGATTGTTTGGTGCTTCACTATCTCCATGTTCAAATAATGATTTCCCACATTCTGAAAATGTAGGAGGCCATGGAAATTTTTCATGAAATGGATTGGAAGTATCTTCTTAACTACTTCTATTTGCAGATTAACAGGATTGAATATGTGCATTCAAAGAGTTTCCTTCATCGAGATATTAAACCTGACAATTTCCTTATGGGGCTTGGCCGCAGAGCAAATCAGGTGATTTATGTTGTAAATTTGATCTTTGGAATAATTCTATTCAGTTGTGTAAGATCTCTTACTGCAGAATGTGGAAGTTCTAATTCTATTTCCCCTCAAGATTTAAGCAAATCAAATAAGTTATAACAAATATATCATATGCTTTCAAAGATTCTACCATAGAAAAAAATTCTGTTTGCATGTTTTATTATTTATAAAACCCTATATTCTGACTTTATGTTAAAACAGTGGCAAGGCTAGTACAGTTTAAATCTGTTTAAGCTTGAGTTTGATTGCCTGCAGAAACTTCCATATAATCATTGCAGCAGTAAGTTGTAATGATGTTTCCTTGACAGTGTACATCTCTATTATTGAACCTTATCCTGCACTCAATATAGGACACCTGTGTATGCACACTGATGTCTGTATTATACATTTGAATTTTGTACTATGTTTTAGCTTTTAAGACACTATATAGTTTCTTTAATAAATCCAAATTTACCAAGTCATCACCCGATTTAATTTTTATTTGTGAGGCGAAAACTATGCCCATATTTAAGATGCCTTTCATGTGCTAACACCTAGCCCATTGGAAGATATAGGTAAAGCTTGGAGACCATGACTGAATTTATTATTCTGCGATACACAACAAAAAATTGGCAAACATGAACAACAAAAGGGCACTCAACAAGTTTCTCTAGGAGGACTTAAAGGAGAATGCATGAGAGTTGCAATGTAAGAAGTGTTTTACCAATTGCAATATAGTGTTTGAAACTTTGAAAGCTCCCTGGTAGATAGGAAGGAGCTGAAAATCTGCTTTTAAGATTGTTACAGAAATGGCAAATGTTAAAGAATGTTACATAGACAACTTCACCCTGGAGGGGGAATTTAGAATTCAAGATCACCTGAAACTCAAAAGTCCATGGAGAGTAAAGCAGGTATCAGCCCAAATAAGAACTAGCTCATATAGATCAAGTTATGTGACAATAAGATGGAAGAAACCCAAAGAGGAATAAGAGAATGAGACATGTTGGATGTGCGGAAAAGGAGGTGAAGACCAAGCAACACGTTCTAGTTCACTGTGAGGTGTAGAGCGACATCAAAAAGGGAACAAAACTAGAGAACAACAGTTGAAGAGTGGCATTTTAGGAGAGCCATGTAGAGGACATGACAAAGAAATGGCAAGGACAATGTTCACCAGAGACAAGTTTCTGCAATCCAACCAACTGGATTAGGTGACCCACCCTTCTTGTCAAATCCATATAAGTAGCACGAAACTGTGTGTATTGGAATATTGGATATTACCTTCTCCACGCATTTCTTTTTTCTTCTTTCATTTGTAAGAGAAATGTTTCATTGGATGTAAAGCTGTTCTGTCCCATAGGCCAGTTGTTACTGTAGACTTTTTAATAGAAAATTCTATTCCATTCTATTCTCTCTCTGCACACATTGACATAATGTTATTGAATATGATGGCCATCCATAATGAACGGTTCATAAAGCTGTCATATCGCAAGGCCTTTCTGTGATCAATATGTTTAAGGAACTGATTGTACTGATATAACTAACCAATAATTATTTTAGGAAGCATCTATGTATTTGAAAAAACCAAATATATTTGAAATACAAGAGTATGCATCTCACATTTATGAAAAACATGCAAGTTTTTGAACTCTTAGAAAAATAATATATCTATGTAAGCAGACAGGGGCATGAGATTCAAGAAGACTAGGGAGACACCCGAACATTAGGGGAATACATGGGAGGATACTGCATAAAACATATATGTGCATACATACATATATGTAGTGATGATTATGGTTATAATAACAATTGCAAATAATAAAGCTCATTGCAACACGTGAACAATTGATTGATGAATCAGAGTTACGAACCAGACATGTAAACTCTGAAATGAGGACAATAGATAATGATAGATAAACATGAAATAGGTAAATCTTTGCTTTTTCCATTAGTAAGCAAAATGAAAATACAATAATGCATACATTGTAATGATATAAAAAATAATTATGATACATACTACAAACAATCAGGTGTGTAAAGAGGCTACCTTTTTTTGTTTTAAAACTTTAGTTGGTCATAAGGGACTCCCAATGCTTCTTCTTCATTGTTTGCCATCATTGTTAATGCCCATTAAACTTCTTTACAAGATCTTTAATTTGCTGAATTATGAAAGAGCTGCATTGCTAGTGTACCATAATTTTAACATCATTAAGTCATCAAAATGCCTCTGTCTCTGGTTCCTTGTGCTTTATTACTCTTATTTGTCATCACAGTCAAATCATAGTTAACCAATTCCACAGCTAATCAAATAGCTGCCTGTGATAAATACTTTTACATGCAAGCATGCACATCGACATGCAAGCATGAGGCTAAGCCTGCAAATTTTTACGCTGTAATGGTTTATGCATCCACAATTACTCACTTGTATGTGTGTGTTTGTGTGTGAGAAAGAGAGAGAGAGAGATCATATTTTGCATTCTGGCCATTATCATCTTAAGTCATTATAGATATCTCTCCCATCCTTATATGGGTGGGGTGACATTTTTGATGGAAAGCTGTTCATCACTTACATAATATATTTTATACTAGAGAGGCTATCTGTTGAAACTGCTTATTTACAATATGTTAAACTTCTGATGCTAGTCATTATATGTTGACAGTGTTACATCATAGATTTTGGGCTTGCCAAAAAATATCGGGACCCAGCAACTCATAAGCATATTCCTTACAGGTATGCGATTTCGAACTTTCTTAATCCTTCAGGTCAGGAAATGGTAATGGTTTAGTCTAGTATCTTTTGTGAATGGAGATATCACACATTATTTCTTCTATATTTGCAACGATTCAACTGTCCAACTTTGATTGGTATTCATTTCATTTGATTGAAGTATCTTGCTAGAATTTTTTTATAATGAGTTTTGATGTGCAGGGAAAATAAAAATCTTACAGGGACTGCTCGTTATGCTAGCATCAATACTCATCTTGGAATAGGCGAGTAAATCTTTGCTTCACATTACTACCAACATTTCTTTTCTTGATTTCCCTGGGAACTTTATTAGTGTCCATTCGAAATCCTATCCGCAATTTATGGCATATATCTGTCCCCAGTTATGACTGACAAGGGTAGTTATTACTGTTTAGTAAGATCATTGCAAAACTTCGTTTAGTTATATTGTGTTGTCTTGTATTGTATTCAGAGCAAAGCAGGAGAGATGATCTTGAATCTTTGGGCTATGTGCTGATGTACTTCTTAAGGGGGAGGTTTGTTTCTGCATTAAATGCTGGTGTATTGATTTTTCTCTCTGATCATTATTTAAAATATTACTTGATAACATAATCTAGTGTATTGGTTGTATCAGCCTTCCATGGCAGGGTTTAAAAGCAGGGACTAAGAAGCAAAAGTATGACAAAATAAGTGAAAAGAAAGTCTCCACTTCAATTGAGGTAAACATTATGAGGTTTACTTCTTGTCAACTTTTTCCATGCTGGAACTGTTTACCACCCTCTGATGATTATTAATACATGCATTTGCAGGTTTTGTGTAGGTCTTACCCACCGGAGTTTGCCTCATATTTCCATTACTGCCGTGCATTGCGCTTTGATGACAAGCCAGATTATGCATACTTAAAGAGGATGTTCCGTGACTTGTTCATGCGAGAAGGTAAGAAATCTGGATTAGTTTGCTTCTAGTGTAAGATTCAAATTTGTCAAGGACATTCCAATTTTGATCCTCCATCCAGAATGATTATTTTAAGACTAAATTCTAAGACATTAAAAATAGTTATTCAATCTGAAGTTTTATTTTAAGGGAAAGTATTTTCAGTAGATTTTGATACGTGGCCTACATATAGTTTCTGGCCAATTCAGCATGCTTATAATTCTTATTATAATATTCTTATACTGGGATATGTATTATTGCAGGTTTTAAGTCTGATTATGTTTTTGACTGGACTATCTTGAAGTACCAACAAACCCAAATTGCTGCTAGTCCTCGATCAACTGTAAGTTACTAAGTGAATCTGGTTTTGTAGCATGATCCTGATTTCCAATATATACTCTCTGTGGGATTCATAGCTGTTGTAGAATGAACTTTATCAGGTAGAATATATACTCTAATAGGTTAACCTGGAACCATAATGTATGAATAACCATAGCTAGCCCTGCTAGGATTAAGATGAAATTGATTGGCTAATAGCCTAATTATGCTTTTGTAAGTTATCCACAAGTGGGTTTAAGTATGTCTGGCTTACTGCATGCTTAGGAGCAAGTTAGGGAGTAGTTAAATGGCCTTATTTGTTTTGTTTAGAAGTAGGATTACAAATTAAATCAATTTTTTTATAATATGTAATGATAATCTACATTTCCTGCAACAGCCTATTCTTGGAGCTGGAAAATCTGGTATAGCAGGTCTTACAGAAAGATTTTCAGGTTTGCTTGTTGAATAATCTTGACAACATGTTTTATATTGTTGGGTTTGTATTTTTTGTTGCTTTAAGGCCTTTTGGGTGTTCTTGAACGAATGTTGGTAGAATGATATTGGGTTTGATTGAAGCTTCTATTTTATATCTTTACATTAAGACCTTGGGTTCTGTGTATTTATGTATTCTAATGAAAATTGCTAGGGTCACACTTATCATATGCTGACATTCAAAAGCAACATGATGTAACTTTGAGCATCTTGGCTCTTTTTTAATCTCTTTTCAACCATGGTGCCGAAAACTGGTAGATAAGGAAAAACAATTTTTTTCTTCTTTTTCATTCGGTTCATTTATTTTAAAAACAGTAATTTCTCACAACTGGAAGGCTGAAAATTTGAAGAATTATTAACAGTGTAAGTCAGAATTTGAGTAGATTTATGTCAGTTCAAGAAGACATCAGCAGATCATTTGACTGAGATAGCTTGAACACACACTTCTGTGAAAGGTGTAGCCTGATACATTGGCAAATGTCAATCCATAAAAATATGGGGTGGCAACTGCTGATGGAGATGTTGAAATTGCTGGAAAATGTAATTAGGTTCGGTCTTCATTTAATGTATTTGAGTCATCTTGTGATGTACTTGTCAAAATAATAAAGAAAAGAATTATTATTTTTTTATCATGACTTATTAAAGCATTAGTTTCATGCTTCGGTCATCATGTTTTAGGTCAAAGTCCCCATCGAGGACTTCTAGGATTTATTATGAGTCAATAGAATCATTGTACTTTGAAAGAGACCCTTCGTGGGTTTTTGAATCATGTAAAACGGTTTAGTATTGAGTCAAATGTAATTTATATATCCTCCACACCAAGTTGGCCTAAGGACATCAATTGGACCTCCCTTGAAGCCTATAAATAGAAGCAAACCGAATTCATTTGGAGCATCTCATCCCAGGGTAGTTCGATATCTCTAAGGAAGTTAGAGAAGTGCGAAGTGGGTCTGTGGAAGCCAAAGGAAGTGCGAGTTTGGTGGAGTCTAAGGAGAAGAAGAAAAACAAAATTTTGGTGCCTCTCTCTCTGTGTTTCGTGTCCTAGTTTGGGAGATCGAAGTCTTCCAAGTTTCATTGATGCCGGAAGCTGCTACATAGTTGAAGTTGATGGAAAAGAGGTCGAAGATGTGGGAGGTTGACTTGGTGTGGAGGGAAGGTTTGGTCTTTTGTCTAGGGTGAAGAGTCTCAAAGAATACTATTGAAAGGAAGAGAATTTTGACTGGGTTTTCCCCTCGAGAGGGGTTTTTCCCTGGCATAGTGCATATATATGGTGTCCATTGATTTATGTGCTTTCGCTTTGGTAATTGCTTGATGAATTAAAGAAAGACAATATAAAGAAAACTTAATAAGAAGTCAAGAACATCACAAGTAATTATCAGGTATAAGAAAATCTTTTTGCCTTTTCGATTTTCTAACATAAATATGTTGAAGATCAAGTCATAGTTAGGTTTTAAGGTGATGTTAAATAAACCTAGGTTAACTCTATATTAACTCAAATGTATGGTATATGGGTTGCCACCATAAGACAAATTCAGGAGTACTTAAAAATATTCCATTCCAAAGAAAAAGGTTTAGACTACTGAAAAAATAAATCTTCAGACAATTAACTGAGATAGCATGAACATAAACATTTATGACAATTGTGTAGGCTCAAGGCTACTTAGGAGAGGGAGCAAAAACGAGGAGCGAGAGCGACATTTTCAGAGACTCTCGTTTGGGAGTGATTCGGGGAGCAAATATATATATATTATATATATATATATATATATATATATATATTGATGCATATATTTCAACAAAAGAATGTAGAATGATGAATTAGATATAAAAAGCATAAAAAGCATAGATTGAACCATATAACAACAATCATCTAAAGTTATAATCTTCATCAACCGCGTCCATAGGTTAGTAACATACAACATATTGAGTCTCATGAATTATCAATCTTAAAGTGTCAAGCTTTCAAAATTCAATATATAATATTTATCATCATTGATCACCAAAGTTGTACTTGTAAGCTAAGTGTAACCATTACAACAAATACTATCTAACATGAAATGAAATGTTATAAAATGAAATGAAATGAAGCAACTTTCAACTTTCACAAAGCATCATATTCATAATTTATTACCAATGAGTTATAATTGCCAACTTCAAACTTCAAACTTAAATTGTCATATATTGTTTACAAAAAATATCATAATAAATATGAAGGAGTCAACAGTTATAAAAACTACTAGAAACTAGAAAAGACAAGTAAATCTATTATCCCTTGCTAATTCTTGGGCCTCTTGCCACAAGAAATGTCTAATTTTTGAGCAGGTCGTGGTACTATTGGTGGTCTTCTAGGAGTCTCCTCTCGCATAGTTGCACGATGAGAACCAGAAGGCACATGCCCTCCACGTGAGGGATGTAGATGGAGGCGGTGACAACAAAGGAACAATAGTTGGAACTCGAGCATTGGCACTACCACTGGATGGTGGGGGTGGCATAGTTGTTGTTGCTTCGTCATCATCTCTCAAAAGTTCTGCTTCCAATTCTTCAAGATGTATAGTGCCATCCTCCAAATTATCATCCTCTGGGTGGTTGTCCCAAATTTTTATGTGTTGGATCCTCATAAGCCCGATCACAATAATGACTCAACAACCTTAAGTTGTAGTGCACATAAACCAAGCTTTCTGCCGAGTTTTCGTTGAGTCTGTTTCTTCTCACATTATGTATGAAGCTGTAGGTGCTCCAACATCTCTCTGCAAAAGAAGTATTTACAACCCGTGAGAGAACTTTTTTTGCCAATTTTGGCAAAAATCCCATGCTGCCATATGTTTTGCACCATGTGAGAGCATCAAATCTGTCTCTATCTTCCATAGCATGCAAAGAACCAAACAAACCAGTGCAACTGAAGTATCTGCCTAATTCAAGACGCAGATTAACACACTCCTCCCTATAAGGGACTAGCTTGTCTAATGATTTTTCCTCTTGTACCCTGGATCTGTATGGGGTTTGGTCCTAACTCCACCCCCAGGTGCAGGTTGGCCTAACCAAGATGGAGAGTAGTATTTTGGCATAAGGATATACGCCAAGGCATGTAGTGGAACATTAAGTTTATTCCACTATGTACACACAATTGTGAATCATTGTATACAAGTTGGGATCATCTTCTTGAACAATAACTTTTATTTGCACCAACATGGTATCCATTTGCTCATACACCTCCCCAATCACTGGTTTATCTGTATCTGCAAAATGAATCATGGTATAAATGGGCTTGGTGAATTGTGATACTTGCCTCACACGTGCCCAAAATAGACCATCAAGAGCGGTCTCCTCCACCTGTTCAAAACCTTGCTTGTCAACTGCAGTTGTAGCCCTGTCCTTTAATACCTGCCAGTGTGGACTTGATACCATGCTAGCCAATGACTCTCTTACCTTCAAAAGGTGCCTAAAGGTGAGGTAATAGCTAGCAAATCTAGTCTTTGCAATCTTCAACAACTCCAATGTTGAGTGATTGTGGAAAAGCCCATGGGTATTGCTATGATTTGTAATAAATTTTATCATTTGTTTTCCACTTAGACAAATCACCAATCCATTTTTATTGTTGGTTTTTATTCTTAATAATATCATGCATCAAAAGGTTCATAGTGTAAACCAAACACCTAGACCAAAATATGTTGGGGTATTTATCCTCAATAATTGCTCTTGTTGCCTTAAAATTAGCAGCATTATTAGTGATGACTTGGATGACATTGTATGGCCCATTACGTTCAATTGTTTCAAGTAATGGTTTTGCAATGTTGATGTCGATCTTGAACTTCTTTGAGTAATCATATGCTGAAAGGAAGATGGCACCACTAACGGACACAACAAGAACAGTTATCAATATCTTGCCTTTTACATTTGTCCATCCATCAGATACAATGGATACCCCATGCTCATTTGAAGAATTTGTCATTTTACCCAAAGAATGTGATATTTTTGTTTTTTCATGATCAAGTCCAACGGTTCTAGCCTTGTCATACCCATGGCTCTTGTATCCTTTGGGGGCATCATTAATGGCAGAAACCATTTCATGCGAGTAAGGTGAGCGAAGAACATTGAATGGTATCCCACATGCCCAGAGAAACTGGTAAATTTTTGAATCCACATCATTCCTACACCCTTCGTCAAGGAAATATGATATGGTTATACGCCTTAAAGAGATGTTTGTTCCTGTGCTTCCATATCCACTGCCATGGGAGGATGCTGAAGGAGTTTTTTGTGCATGTGATTATGAGCTATGTTCAAATAAATCCTTTGATTTTTTATATTTGTATTGGACTTCCTAATGGTTTATCTCCATCCCATGGTCTTTTCCCATAGAGGTGCCTTCTGGCACGGGTATATGAAACTGTGTGCATCTTGTTGCAATGGTTGCATGTAAATTTAGTGGTTCCACCCCCGTTCCTTGCTTCAAACCTAGTAACATATTTCCACAATGGGGTTTTGTTTAGTTTTTGGGGCCTCATCATGTCCACTCTCTTCCTCTTCACCAAGGTACTCCTCTCCAGGGTTTTCATCAAATCCACTATAACCCACTTCTTCATCCTCTTCTTCATCATGATCAACCCTCCTTCATCTACTCTCCAACACCATAATAACCAAAAAAGGAACCAACAAGAAGAAAATGCCAAGCCATATAGCCATGGTGTTTGAAGTTTTGAGTTCGTAGAAAAATGGAGGAATGGGAATAGAAAATAAAGATTTTATTTATATATTTAGCAATGAACATAAAAAACAAAAATGCTAGATTAGAGTGTAGATCATATCTCTTTGGCTTTCAATCCCAAGCTCCAATCTCCCTTGCAAGCTCTTCCAAGCTCCTCACTCTGACTCTCTCCAAGCTTCTCTCTCTTGCTCTCTCCAAGCTTCAAACTCTCTCTTGCTCTCTTCAACTTAGACAAATGGGTGAATAATGGGAGGGGAGAGGGTCTTTTTAACCTTTTCTCCCTCCCCTTCCCTCCCTTTCTCTCCCTCTCTGTCCGCCGGCCGTCGCCTCCCTCTCTCTGTCGCGCAACCTTTTTTTGGGGCCGACGGGAGTGCTTTTCTAGGAGGGGGAGTGGTTGGGAGAGATCATTCCCTCTCTTAAAAAATCGCTCCAGGAGCGGTTAGGGAGCGATTGCTCCTAACTGCTCCCTCAAAAAACAGGGAGCAAAATTTTTGTAAAGGGAGCATGCTCCCGAGGTAGCTCCCGAGCAGAGTGCAAATTGGGAGCAGATTCAGCGGGGGGAGGGGGTTGTGCTCCCCCGCAACCCCGTATAGGCTGATTCCTTTTCCACGATGATTTCTTATCAACAAATTTCTCTGTAAATTCTGAGTTTGCAACTACTAATGGAGATGTGGAAATATTTGGTCATAGTAAGATTATTAAGTAGTTAAAATAACCTTACGTATATTCTATTTTTCTTTCCTTGGTAAAAGGCCCTTTGTTATTGAAGTCAATTGCATGCTTGGCTTAGATGCCACAACTAAAGGGCATCTATTCCATCAAAATCATCTAGGACTTGCACGTTGCCTTGGCTGTGGAGATGCATTGTTGAGGACAAATTGCCTAGACTTAATTAATAATGAGATATCACAAGGTAGTACATAATTGGCCTCGTAAATATGGCTGCATGTTCTTGGTGGGATTCAACCTCCGTCTTTGTCAAGAAAGATCTCTTGATTTACCACTTGACCACAACTTGCTTGACCAGGTCAACTCTAAATTAAGTTAAACAAGTTTTGTTCTTGAAAAATGCTTCTTTTTAAATTGTACAAAGCACATAACAAAAACCTATGTGGCAGATGGGCTGTCAGAAGACAAAATCAGGCATAAATAAAAATCCCATTCTAAAGTAATGCCTTGAATATTACAAAACTTCACCTTACCAAACAAGACAGGGAGAAGCAAGGACTTAGAAATCACAATTAGCAAACCAGTCCATTCTTTCCTTTACAAAGACGTAGTACTAACCCATGGGTGGCTACATCCATTAAATCGGATTGTAACCAATATAACATCTCTAATATAGTACCTTGAAGTGTGTTGAAGAAGACATCGACCCATAGACAAAAGAAACCTTGTGCCACACTGTTGTGGGGACAATCACTCATCTTGCAATTTGTAACCCTACAGCAAGCTGCTCAGCCATGAACATATCCTATTTGGTAAAAATGGGTGTCATAGTTCAGACATTATCACTTTACCACACTTCCTTGAATGCCCAATACATCTACTTTGAGCTGTCCTCTTGCTAATAGTGCCGTTGAGCCACCAAAGGTGGCCTAGAAATGAAAACGCCTCCTGCACCTTGCAAAGACCCATCACCTCAATCCAACTTTGATATGTGGAAACAAGCACTGTTGTGGGGACAATCACTCATCGTGCAATCTGTAACCCTAAAACAAGATGCTCACCCCGAAACAGATCCCATTTGGTAAAAATGGGTGTCATAGTCCAGACATTATCACATTACCACACTTCCTTGAATGCCCAATACTTCTACTTTGAGTTGTCCTCTCGCTAATAGTGTTGTTGAGACACCAAAAGTGGCTTGGAAATGAAAATGCCTCTTGCACCTTGCAAAAACCCGTCACCTCAATCCAACTTTGATATGTGGAAAGAAGCACGGTTATTACTCAAAATTGTCCCTTGGAAAAGTTCCCAAGGAAGGTTGAATGGACACTCAAGAAAAACACTCATGTTAGGAGTATTCCTCTTGTTTTGGAACTAGTGCTTGCAAAACCCTAGCGAGATAACTCCAATAGAAACTAAGAACTTTAAATTCACATTTTAAGAGTGACCAATGCTAGATCTAGTGGGTGGTGCAGAAAGATGGAAGGAAAGAAAATCAACTAGGTAATCCATATGATTATGTCTAGAAGCCCTAAAAGCAGAGAACATAAGCAAGGAGATATTGATGCATAAATCTTGACAGGGAAAAAACTCACGACTTAAATGAACCGACTTTCACTAGACACAGGTGCTGGTGCATATTTATGGTACATTAAAGTCAAATCCACCCCAAGATACTGAGGGTATGTAGCATGAATGTTGCTGCTCAAGGCCTTCATGAACTTATCACATTGCCACTATAGATAGACTTAGATACATGGACTAAAATGGAAGAAATAGGAAATGGGAGAAAAATAATGGACATTGGACACATATCCAATCCAACGAACCTTCCATTCCTCTTATATTCAAGGACAAATCTATACAAATAATGGCCTATAATATCTTAGATTCAAAATTTGGTGCCTTGCAAAGTCACCTCCAAAACCCTAATCTGACTATGTTTTCCATGCAGGGTTAGCTTATCAAACCATACAAACATACTAAATATGGGTGGTCTGATGCTCACCCAGAACAAGATAGGCATCAAGTTAGAAAATTTGTAGGTTTTGTTGAAGAATAATGTAGCTAAGGTTGGCATTTTTCATTGCAAACATGAAGACATTAATTTATGGTCACCTACAAGTCGGCCCAACATGATCCACAAGTTGGCTCCATTAGGGCTGATTAGCCCACACATGACTCAAATATATATATATATATATATGTGTGTGTGTGTGTGTGTGATTGTTGGCATTCATTTGGACACAATTTCAACAAAATTTTGATCTGCAATTACTAGAAGAAGACACCACTCCTGCGAAGAAGAGGAAAAGGTTTCTTTTGATATGCGTTGACCTTATTCTTGGAATTGAAGTTGACCGAATTTGTCTTGGCCATTTTTACTTCTGTTTGGTCTATTATTTTGTGTCATCTTGAAGGTTGAAGACCTCAGAATCTTGGTGATTCTTGCTTACTGTAATTGTTGATCCCTCATTGGACGTTGACCTAGGTTGATTGAATTATCTTGACTGAGTTTGTGGCCGAGTTTTTGTAGACAGTTCATTGACCTTTCTGTGGAGATTTCGGCCTCTTGTTACAGTGATCTCAAGTCAGAATTTCGGCCTCTTTGTGCAGAACTCATTCATTAGACAAAAGTTGATTATCTCTCTTTCTATTGGCAGACTTTGACTGGTATTGCATTGAGGACAGTTTTGGATTTGTTGGAACAATTTTGATGTAACTTTGATGGACAAAATCTCTCTCTCTCATAAGGAAAAAAAATTGGGTTTTCCCCTTGTGGGTTTTACCTTGGCTGTGAGCTTAATCCTGCTGTCTCTTGTTTATTGATCTCTTTGATCTCTATTTATTACTCTTGTTGAAGATCTGTATGGTTGAAGTTTTTCATGTATCTACTTGTTGATTAAAGTATAAAGAAGGAACTGATTGCATCAATAGAAGTAGTTATTAATTGTGAAAAACTATTCTAGCCCTAGCTACACTAGAATTTCAACATGGTTTCAGAGCTTTAGTGAAGGAAAAGAGCAAAGAGATCATCTTGAAGAGCACTAGAAAGGTTTTTGGGTTCTTCCCTCTATTGTGACCAACGATCTTTATCATGGATTTTTCCTTCATGAAGACTAAAAGCAAGCTTGAAGGAGTCACTAACTACAGGGCTTGGAAGGCAAGGGTTGAGATCATTCTCGAAAGGAACAAAGTCTTGGGAATTGTCACAGGCAATGTTGCCAAGAAACGTGGGTTCAGAGACGGGTACGAGGACGTGCGGGGATGGGTGCGTCACTTTTTGAAACAGGGTACGTGGGTTCGATAGGGGTATATTATAATTTATATATTTTATAAATGATAATATGTATAAATTTTGAAATCTTCCAACTTACGTGTTAACAATGGTTTAAGTTGGAACCTAACAATATGCATGCTAACAATTATTTAAGTTGAAACCTAACAATATGATACTTATCTATGACACTGGCTGGTAGACTAAAATCCTTTTAAAATACACATACATTTCGCTATTAAGTTGAAACATAGTGTTGTTAAGGTCTATAATAAAGTTAATGACAGGGATGCCATATTCATGCTAGAAAAGATGATTTGATTCCTATCAATCAAAGAATACCTATAGATGACGCTGACCTCTAGAAAATTCATTATTATCAGTCCCTTAGAGAATGTTTCCATATAACATAATGTCATCCTTAAACCAATCCTTTCATCAACAACACTTTAGCTTATATATTTAGTGGACCTACTAACTACATCCCAATAAACTATAAAGGTTGAGACTAGGGTTTGCACTGAAAAATAACATAACAACCCTTCCAATATGATTCTACCATATTTCGATAAAAGCACAATACGTCGATCTGGCCGCATTACCTTGACAATCTTTAAAAACCAACTTCAACTGTAAAAATTTCATTATAGTGAACCGGTTAATTAAGGATGCATTCAACTTTTTAAGTTATTTGTAAGCTACTCTTAGGCAGGAGGATATTATCTTCCATCTAATATATCATATGGATATCCAGTACCCAAATCATTTCTTTATCATTTGTTTGATACTGGAATTTTGAACTTCCATGAACTTATTCAACATAGCGACAAGCCATTATGTGGAAGGTGAGAAGAAAATGGATTTTGGACAAAGGAAAAAACGCCATCAAGAACCCCTCACACATCCGTTTTCGGGGTTCATGCACCCATATTGGGGGTTCGACGAATCCGTTTACACAAAAGAAACTAGCTTGAAGATACTGAGTACCGAGTTCTCATGGGAAGTATCGGGTTCATTTAGATTCATCTGGGAAGTACTTATTCCAGCACCTTGTTCGTGGGGATGAGAACCCAAGACGAGTTTGTGAACCCTACCCCTGGGTTCGCAAACCCTGTGCAAGACAGGTCACATATAAAGTCACTGAACCATCTGATCAAACAAGAAAAGATAAATATCATGAAGATATTTTGGTAAGAAGCATTATATTGGATTATGTTAGGGATCATTTGGTTCCCTATTTTGCTGAACATAAGACTGCTAAGGCTATGTATGATGCCTATCATTGGGTTGTATACCATTAATAATGTGAATCAATCCATCAATCTAAGAGGTCAACTTCATAATATCATGATGACAAAGAATGACACCGTGGCATCATATTTTGTAAAGATATCTCAAATTAGAGACCAACTCAAAGCCATTGATGAAGTATCTGATAAGGAATTGGTAGCTGTTTCTAGGGTGGTCTCCCTAGATCTTGGGACTCATTTGCATCCGGTATTAGCGCAAGAGAGAATGCCCCAACTTTTGACAAGCTATGGGCAACATGCACTCAAGAAGAGTCAAGACTCTATTCTGGAAGAGACATTGAAGATCCAAGTATAGAAGTGTTTGCAACTCATGCGCAGGGAAATAAGAAGAAGAAACCAAATTTTGGCAAATTCCAAAGAAGTGCTGGTAAACGACAAGGTCCAAGATTTGCTTCGAGAAAGGACTCTACCTTTCATAGAAGACCTCCTCATCCCTCTCCAAATAGAAGAGATAGAAGAGACATAAATGATAACGAATGTTCAATGCTTTTGTTGTCAAGCTTATGATCACAATCAAGCTCAATGTCCTCAAAAGAATCGAAGAGATGACTATGAAAGGGATGATGATCGTAAAAGAAGAAGAAGACATCATGCATTTGTTGTTGATCTAAATGAGGCATCATCAAAGAGGCAACATAAGAGAAATGATTATGAATCTGAACACTCATTTATTTTTGCTCTTATAGGTTCCATTGAAAATAATGATAAAATGTGGCTTGTGGACAATAGTGCTTCTAGGCACATGACTAGAAACTGTGATCATTTACCTGAATTACTTGAAAATAAGTTCACTCAAAAGGTGGAGCTTGGAGACAATGGAAAATATGAAGTCAAGGGCATTGGTACGTCATCCTTCCAATTGGAATCTAAAGGTGATGTATCCATTAACAATATTTTAGATGTTCATGGTTTAAAGAAGAAGTTGTTGTCCATATCATCTCTTGAAGACAAAGGATATAGAGTTTCTTTGTCGATGGACAAATCTTAGTATGGAAGAAAAATGCATCCTTTGAATTTGCTAAAGTCATTGGGGTACGAATTGGAGGACTATATTGTCTCCTTGGTCATTCATTCCAAGCTCTTCTTCACAATACTACAAATTTAGTGAGATTTGGCTTTGAAGGTATGTTCATATACACTACAAAGCTTTGGGAAGATTGAAAGATTTTGTTAAAGGAGTACCTGAACTTAAGATAGATCATGATGGAGTATGCAAAGGATGTGCCTTTGGCAAAAATGTCAAAGGAAGATGCACTAGCAGTGATACTAGATCCAAAGGAATATTAAATCTTATACATTTTGATGTCTGTGGGCCCATGCTCGATAAAACCTTTGGTGGATGCTTATACTATGTATCTTTATTGATGATTATTCTCGCAAAACTTGGATTTATTTTCTCAAGACCAAGGATCAAGTGTTTGAAAAGTTTCATGAATTCAAAACACAAGTTGAAAATGCTATCGGAAGAAGAATCAAGACTCTAAGGTCTGACAATGGTGGGGAGTATGTATCAAGTGAATTTATTCATTTATGCTAGGATGCTGAAATTAAGAGGGAGCTTATAGTTCCCTACTACCTCGAACAAAATGGGACTTCTAAAAGAAAGAATAGAACTATAGTGGAAGCTGTCAAAGCAAATGCTTCATGATCAAGAGTTGCCGATGTTTCTTTGGGGTGAAGTTGCAAGGACTGCTGTCTACATTCAAAACAGATGCCCACATCGATCTTGGATTACAAGACTTCCGAAGAACTCTTTACAGGTGAGAGACCGAATGTTGAACAATTAAGAATCTTTGGTTGTCCAACTTTGTTCATGTACCTAAAGAGAAAAGGACAGAGTTGGAACCATTCGGGAAGAAGGGTACATTTGTTGGATACTGTGAGAATTCAAAGGCCTTTAGGGTCTGTAATATATATCATAGTTTTAAAACTCCGAATCGGATTTGGAACTTGTTGAGGGTTGACTCTGACTCCAACTCCGACTCGGTATCAACTCGGCCTAGTTGATTTCAATGACTCGGTTGTTGTAAAAAATACATTAAATATTTTCTTTTTTTTAATGAAAAAACATAATTATAAAGATTTTCATTATGTTTCCAAACTCAAAGCATTAGAATATAGACAGAAGACAACATATGATCAAAGTATGCTCATGAATATATCTATAAAAAGAAGACAACATATGATCAAAGTATGCTCAGGAATATATCTATTATATCAAAATGGCACCCAGTGCACTGTCCAATACATGTATTATATAGAGATCAAAACAAAAACACATAACCAAGGAGGCTCTAAATGGCTTCTACAACAAAACATCACTAGTCATTATTGCTAAACAAGGCAAGATCATTTGGCTCAGACTCTGAATCAAAGTCAGACGGGGAAACCCATGGCTCCTCCTCACTACTGCCCTAAAAGCAAATCTAACTCTTCACAAATGCTCACACAAATGCAATGAGATATTTGTGAGTAAATATGAGGGGGTTGGGTCACTTTTATAGGCTTGGGAGAGGGGTAGAGGCATTAAGAAAAAAAATACCAATTTTTTTTTGAGTTTGAAGTCTGATGTGTTGCCCTTTTTACCTGTGGACTAGGTCGACTAGTTCAAGACGGATTTAGTTGAACTGGCCGGTCCATTACCATACCGGCTGAATCAGTGTCCGGCTCGGTCAGTTCAGTAATGAACCAGCCGTCGAAATGGTTTTTTCAACCTAGCCGACCGAGGCAGGGGTCTGGCTCGGTCAACCAAGCCGAATTCAATTTAGACCAACCTAGTTTTAAAACACTGGTCTATATTCCAGGAAAACAATATATTGAAACTTGCAAGGATGTTATATTTGATGAGGATGTTGCATTTTGGAAATCCAAGGTTCACACTTGGACTTTGATGATGAAGTACAAACTGCTCCAAAGAATATGGAACCAAGGCCCCAGGAACTTGAATCTATGAATGAAGCTCCACATGAAGAAGACATTGATCATGAACCTGTTGAATCTACACAAGCTCCTATTGCTGAGATAAGAAAGTGACCAACCTGGTTAGAGAAAACATTAAAGGAAGCTGAGGGTCATGTTGTTGCTCGTGGGACATTCAGGGAAAGCAAGAAGCCTAAAAAGTACTTTGGTTATACAACCTTGAAGTGTAAGATCATTGAGTTTGAGCCATCCTCCTATGAAGAAGTTGTTGAAGAGTAAGTATGGAAAGATGCAATGAATGAAGAATATCAATCTATATTGAAGAATGATGTTTGGGAGATCGTGCCTAGACCTGAAGGAAAGTTTGTTGTGTCTTCAAAATGGATCTACAACATAAAACATGTCGCTGATGGAAGTGTGGGAAAATACAAGGCTAGATTCATGGCTCGTGGATTCTCCCAGAAAGAAGGAGAGGATTATGAAGACACCTTTGCACCTGTTTCCAAGTATGCATATATTAGATCTATTATTGCTTTTGTCTCTATTGCAAGTTGGAAGTTGCATCAAATGGATGTCAAAACAAATTTTCCGAATGGGGTCATTGAAGAAGAAGTTTATATTGAACAACCTCAAGGGTTTGAGGTCCATGATAGAGAGACACATGTTTGTAAATTGAAGAAGGCATTGTATGGCCTGAAGCATGCCCCTCGTGCATGTTACTCCCGTATTGATGGTTATCTGTTGAGTCTTGGCTTTAAGAAGAGCGACGCTGATCCAAATCTATATTTCAAGGTTGTTGAAGGTGAACCCTTGATATTGCTGTTGTATGTAGACAATTTGTTTTTGACTGGAGCTGAAGTACTAATTGTCCAATGTAAAAGGGAGTTGGTTTTCGAATTCGAGATGAAGGATCTTGGCCTTATGCATTACTATTTGGGATTGGAAATTTGGCAAAAACATGATGGGATCCTTGCTAAGTTGCACGAAACGTGTTGGAGTTTCCGAAACGGATATGTTTAGAAATGTCACCTCCCAAAAATGGAAGCGTCGGCTGAAACATCATATATGTATATATATATGTATGTATATATAAGTGAATAACACATTATCTTGCAAGAAAAAAGTGAATAAGACCCATAGATGATAATTTAAAAGAAAAACAAGTCTATATTAACTCTAATAGATGATTACATGATGGTCAAGTTTCAACAGAGTTTCGACCAAGTTTCAGGTACAGGTCCGACCTAAAACGACAAGTTCTTTGAAGTTTTGTGCAACATAGGATCCTTATGGGCCATGACAAGTACATTGCTTCGATTCTTCAAAGATTTGGCATGATGGACTTCAAGTCCATGGACACTCCTACGGTGAAGAACTTGAAGATCTGGGATAGTGACTCAGAGTTATTTGATCTTACTATGTATCACAAATTGATTGGCTCTGTTACCTGCCACTTCGTGGGTGATATCCCTAGGAGAATTTTTTTCTCCAAGATGGTCCTTAACCGACAATTAACAACCCTTTGTAGCCACCAACTAGCTTGTTGTGCCATTTCTCTGCCACTTGAGCCAGAGATGTGGTCCCTCACCCATCTGTCATGATCGTATGTTTGAAGGTTGGCCTCCCAAACCTAAAGGTATGTCTTGTCATTTGGGAATTGAGTATTGAGTTTACTTATCATGGACACTTCTGGGCATGGACTAATGGGGGGATTCGACAGAAAGAGTGGGCTAGGTCTGTGCTTCTTTCCCTTATACCTCTTTTGGATGTTACCCTTGGATCTTAGTCCCGTGGCATCTCCTTTACTGGCCATTTGGTTTTAGGGTGGTACTACATGGGAAACCCCGATTTAGGGTGCGTGGTCCCGCTCCCTCATCTCATATATCACTCCCTTTCCATTTATTATATATCCCCATTCATCATCCTTCCCACCTGGGCCCATATTTCCTCACTGGGTCCACACAGGGTTAGCCTCCTTTTTCCCTTGCCCCCACCTTGGGTCAAGCTTGGTACGATGCCCCGAAGATTGAAGCAACTGAAAATAAAAAGTAAAAACATAAATGGCCACATTCAACAGGAAAATGTACCACAAGATGCAAAAGATGGTCGAGACAAATATATTTAACACGTGGGCAAAAGCCAATACATGAGCTTTACTCCATATCCATGGCCATCATCCTGGTTTCATAGGCCCTAGATGAGCCTCTTTTATCATTCAAGAACCCATGATTGTCCCAACCCCTGGTGGGCAATGAATTGCCTTGCCTTAAAGGGGGTATTCACGGCTATATCTTACACATCATGCTCTTATCCTTTGAGCCCCGGGCAGTTAATCAAAGAAAAATCATAAAAGGCAAAATACGTATAAAGAAGGGTAGAAAAATCAAGGTCGGAGCATCTCATGTACAATGATTGCTCCCTCCTATACATTATATCCCCAGGTGTGGGATTCCCTTTTTCTAGCTACCTTTGTGCCCCGATATGTGGCCCAGGGTTGCACCTCTTCATTCCCTATTCCATTTACCTCTTTGTCACATGCCACTACCATTTGAAGGGTGTACCTTGGACATACTATTCCCTCTAGAGGTAGAAACCACCTAATAATGTACTTGGTTACTCTTTGGAGCTTAGAGACATTAACACATGCCAAAGCCCACTATGGAAGGGCATGCCATTATGAATTGTCCACTTGTTGTCCATGGTTTGTAAGCTCTTTTACCCGATTACTTTAATTTCTTGTTGTGCTGGAATGCTAGAGGGCGCATTGGATCTTATGCAGGATTGCAGATGGTTTCCATCCTGAGATTGGTCTCCCTATACGGGGTCCTAACTCTCCAGAGGGTTACATTGGCACATGTAGGGTGTGTGTAGAGAGCCATGGGCCTCCACAGCAGTAGTCAATGCTCCATGGATCCCTAGAGATGATTAGAAATTGCTCGAGGTTCACCTATTGGACGAGGAAGATGCATCTGGTTCATCATGCCCAGCCGACCCCACAGTTGTACTATGCACTTGGCAAATGACCTAGGACTTGTATGCTGATGTGGCATCACTCATATTATCATCTGAACCTTTACAGATGGTCTACAAGCATCTTCGATATACTTGGAGACCCATGAGGTTGTTTGGATGCCCCCACACCCAATGGGAGCACCACATGTTTATTGTTTGGATAACAAGGGGCCAACCCCTTGTCCATCACTTTTGAGGGTCCTATTCATCATTATGGCGCTTTTGGACTCATTAGGCCTCTTGGAGGGCCCAACGACATGTATTATTCATCATTTGACCTCTTGAGAGGCTTATTATTTTGTTTTTGAGCTAGCTTGTTGGGCTTGTCGCCAAAAGTTAGTTATTTTGCACTTTATTTCATTTTAGGGGCTAATGTAGGCCTAGTTAGGTAATTAAAACTCCTAAGAAGTGTATAAATAGGAGTGATGTGAATTCATTTTGAATCATCACTTGGGTTGGATCACTCTCTCTCTTGAGATTTTTGCTATTCCTTCTTGGTGGACAAAATTGTAGTATGGATGAATTTTGATGTTTGGATTACATTTTCTTGTCATGGAGCTTTTTGATTAGCAAACCTATTGATGGTTGGATATATTCTCTTACATGTAAGTACAAACTTAATGCTATTTTCTTTTTCTTTGTCACATGCATGGATAATGGGATTTTTGCTATTTTAGGGCTAATTGCTGCATTCATTTACTACCAAATTGTGGAATTATGTTTCTATATAGCATATCTCTATGTATGGGCCATATATGTTGAACGAATTTTCCTAGAGATCAAATTCATCTTGATAAGCCATCTTGATTTGCAAACGAAGTATAAACGCTCGCAGGTCACTTTCTTTTTTGTCCTAATGTCAAACGAAGTTGTCCTTAGAGCCTCCTTGAGTTAGAAACAAAATCCATTCTCTTTATTCATCTTGACTCCATATCCCAAAAGGAATTAGGCACTGGTCCACCATCAGGTGATCACCCCAAAACCATTTTTCTTCACCTTTTCCTCCTCTCTAGGTCTAGCTACGCTGGGTCAACTAGGGCATCATTTTCCCGACAAAATACCCATAGAAAAAGTTTGATCTCATGGCCTCTCCCACACTGGTGTGTCCTTAAGGTCTTCTCCAAATTTGAGGAAATTCTGACAGTGGGATTGTGATATATCCCAAGCCCTAGCCCTAAGATCAAACTTTGCCTTGGGTTTCCCTAGGCTAGCACCTCAGGATCATTTTTGCATCTTTAAGTGAAAATTCTTTCTTTGATCCTTTTCCCTCCTTGTTTAGGTTAAAATCATCATTGGTTGCTAAAATCCCTCCTCTTAACTTAAGCTGGGTCCACTTGGTCTCGTGTGGTCCCATTTCTCTTCAAAATCAATTCTTCAAAGACAACTCGGGAATCCAAGTTTTGCAAGGATTTTAGGGATTGGGGAGCTCCTCCACAAGTCACACTCCTTTAACATAGCCCTTAAATCCTCACCTCCTTCTCCTAGAAAGCCTTGTACCTTGCTTAAGAAGCAAGCAAGCCCCACCCTTGACTCCCTTCTAGGAAAGGATCATTGAGGTCACTTCATATCCATTGTTGATCTATCCTTCACAAGTGACTCTCTATACACTGGGTCTCCTCCCGTCAATGAAAATCCGTAAAGAGTAGGGAGCCTTAGCTGAGGTGATAGTGGGTTAAGTCTCCATCGTTGCCCTTTTATCTAGCAATTGACCCTTTAGGATTCCCTTTTAGGTTTCGTGCTAGTTTGAGTGGTAACAGGCCCATTGAACTATCTTGTGAACACCAGGCTTGATATTTGTTATGCAGTGAATACATTGAGTCAATTCTTGGTTGAGCCTCGTTGTGTACACTAGGTTGTAGCTAAACACTTACTAAGTTACTTGCGAGGTACCATTGAGTATGGTCTGATATATGCTTCAAATGGTGAATGGCAACTATATGGTTTCACTAATGTTGATTGGGCTGGTAGCTCTAATGATAGAAAGAGCATCTTTGGATATTGCTTTAGCCTAGGCTCTGCTATGGTTTCGTGGTCTAGCAGAAAACAAACCTCTATTGTTATGAGCACAACTGAAGTTGAATACATTGCTGCTTGCTGCGAGGCTATATGGTTTCAAAATTTGATCTCTAATTTATTTGATCAAATGTTAGAGCTGACTATTTTCTATTGTGATAATCAAAGTTGTGTGAAGCTATCTGAGAACCCGTTGTTCCATGATAGAGCAAAGCACATTGAAATCAAATATCACTACATTTGGAATATTGTCCAAAGAGGAGCTGTAAGGCTTGAATATATTCCTACTAATGAGCAGGTTGTTGATGTATTGACAAAGCCGTTGTCGTAGATGAAGTTTTTCTATTTTAGAGAACAACTTGGAGTTGTTAAGAAACCCTCTTTGTTTGAGTGAGAGGGAGCACTGATTACATAGCATCATGGATAGACCATCTCTCGTAGGCTGTATGTCGTGAGACGTTGTGGTTTGTGTGATGGATTCCTCCCGTAGGTTGTGTGCCGTGAGACATTGTTGTCTGGGAGACGTATTGATGATTCCTCTTGTAAGCTGTGTGCCATGAGACCTTGTGGTGTGGGAAATGTATTCCTCCTATAGGCTGTGTGTCGTGAGACATTGTTGTCTGAGAGATGTATTGATGATTCCTCCTGTAGGCTGTGCTGTGAGACCTTATGGTCTAGGAGATGTATTCCTCCTGCAGGGTATGTGCCATGAGACATTGTTATTGGATAGATGTATTGATGATTCCTCTTGGAGGTTGTGTGCTGTGAGACCTTGTGGTTTGGGAGATGCTTTGTTGGTTCCTCCCTTAGTCTGTGTGCCATGAGACCTCGTGGTTGTGGAGATGCTTTGAGATGGATGCTATTTGTCTTTCCTTATGATGAGTTTGAGAGAGAGAGAAACTTGGATTGTGTTCTCTTCCTTAGGCTGTGGGCCATGAGATCTATGAATTGGTCAGGAAGTTTGATCTTGAGAGAGAATGAAAACTACCTCCCTGGCTAAGAGGGAGTGTTGAAGAATAATGTAGCTAAGGTCAACATTTTTCATTGCAAACATGAAGAAATTAATTTATGGTCACATACGAGTTGGCCCAACAACATCTACAAGTCGGCTCCATTAGGGCTAATTAGCCTACACATGGCTCATATATATGTGACTGTTGGCATTCATTTGGACACAATCTTAATGAAAGTTCTATCTGCAAGTACAAGAAGAAGACACCACATGTGCGAAGAAGAGGAAGGGGTTTCTTTTGATCTGCGTTGACCTTATTCTTGGAACTGAAGTTGACTGAATTTGTCTTGGGCATTTTTACTTCTGTTTGGGCTACTATTTTGTGTCGTCTTGAAGGCTGAAGACTTCGGAATCTTGGTGATTTTTGCTGATTGTAATTGTTGCTCCCCCATTGTATGTTGACCTGGGTTGACCGAATTATCTTGGCTGAGTTTTGTGGCCGAGTTTTTGTAGACAGTTCGTTGACCTTTCTGTGGAGATTTCAGTGGATATTTTGGCCTCTTTGTGCAGACCTCATTCATTAGACAGAAGTTGATTATATCTCTTTCTATTGGCAGACTTTGACTGGTATTTCATTAAGGACAATTTTGGATTTGTTGGAACAATTTTGATGTAACTTTGATGGACAAAATCTCTCTCTCATAAGGAAAGAATTTTGGGTTTTGCCCTGCTGTGAGCCTAATCCTGGTGTCTCTTGTGTATTGTCTAATGTGATCTCTATTTACTGCTCTTGTTGAAGATTTGAATGGTTGAAGTTTTTCCTGTATAAACTTGTTGATTAAAGTATAAAGAAGGAACTGATTGCATCAATAGAAGTAGTTATCAATTGTGAAAAATTATTCTAGCCTTAACTACACTAGAATTTCAACAGGTTCTTCATGAGTGGCATGCCTCCAAATATGAGCACAAAATCTTCTTCCAAAAACATCATTTAGGGTTTGTAAAATAACCCTTTAAACAAAGCATTTATCTGTCTGAGAATTATGCATGAGATATGAAAACAGGAAAATAAAGTTCACCAACTCTGGTCCTGAAATCACCCATAATAATACACAAAAGCCCAAGGAAAGCAGTCACATGAGTATGAAGATAAGTGACAGCCAACTCAACCTCTTCATGAAAGGTGCTTTGACTTAAGCTGGAAAGCATGATGATAAATACCAAATGAAATCCCGCGCATACACCCCCAAGAAAATTGGCTTATATTAGAAAAAATTAGTGGTGTTCCATGGGGACTGGGGGCTGCGCTTGGGAAATGTTTCCCCACATCCCCCTGCTGGGGAAAATTGGGGAAACACATTGGAAATCATTTCCCCAGCATGGAGGATGCATTTCCCCAAAAGGGGGACATCTGGGCACCCCCTCCCCCAGAAAAGGGACACCTGAGCATCTCCAGATGTTTTGTCCAACAATCCATGAAGATAGAACAAAGATGGGGGATAGAGTTCTGAGGATTTTGTGACCTTGGTAATTAATGGTAATATTAAATTCTTTAAATAAAATGATAGAAAAGGTAAAACAAAGGATAATCTTTACTTTTTCTGTTCTTTTACTTAAGTTTTTAACATTACCATTAATTGTTTCAGCATGTTTGAGAGTGGTTCCAACCTCATCGTACTTTATATGGAGTAAGTAAAATTTCATATTCAATCCAGAATTCAGTAATCCTAACAGTTTTCAGGATTGACAAGATTATACTATATAGTGTTTCCATTGGATTGCACAATGCTGAATTTGCATGGGATGCATTGTTATTGTTGGCATTCTATCATTATTATTTTTATTTTTATAATTTTTAGAGATGACGAGTCACGACCCCTATACTAAGGATGCCAGCATCCCCCCTGCATTTCCCTAAAATTTGGGGTGGCTCTCATATGCCCCCCTGCTTCCATGCTCGTCCGTCCTAGAAACTTGGTGGAATATAGAAAAATAGACCTCCAACCAGAATGAAGAACCTTCCAGAAATGAGCACCAATTGATGAGAAGACTGTCTCAAAAACTGGAAGGAATCTGCAATATTAAATAACCAATCCCATGAAGGCTCCTCAGTGCTCTTTAAAAGCTCTAAAATCTATCCTCTAAAGATAACAGACCCTTAATACCAGCATGTAACATCCAAAACAAGGTGTGTATGGTTCTCAAAAGCTGAAACAAACCTCATGATTGAATGCTCAGCTATATGACAAACAGACTACCGAAAGGAAGAATAAGCATCTGGACCCTGGAGATAGCCTATATTGGGGAAAAGAAACCATTATAACTGCTTAAAACAAGTCCCATGAAAACGGCCTCTTCCTTATCAGAATTTGTCTTGAAGAGAGTGACTAGAAGGAGGTTGCTTGCAGAGAAAGGCAGTGTTCCCTTCCAATCTGGATTTAACACAAAAACAAAGTCCAAGATTAAGATTGCTTGTGCATCAAGAAATTACTCATTGATATGAAAGCCTGGAGACTCGATATTCAGCTAGCTGAGAATCATTATGAGGAACATGGTTTGTAATGTTTAGCCTCAAAACGTGTCCAATCTTGTGCTGTAAAGCTATGTTATAAACTCAGAAAAGGTCATATTCAGGTTTTGAATTTAAAACCTGGGTTGCTTGCTGGTCGAGCAATCATGCAATCAACACTAAAATTGTCCACAAAGGATATCTCTCTTTATTCGTAGACTGAATGAAACCCTGAAAATAACTTTGTTGAGTAATCAAACTGAGGTGTTAACAACCATCATCACTCCTGCAAAGGAACCTCCAAGTGATGCTCTAGAGGCACATGGGCTTGTTTGTTGGCTTAAATACAACTCCTTATTTTTGCTAGCCTCTAGCATGCCATTCCCTAAATGCTGGCAAAACCCTACAGGATTTAAATTTTCAGGCATGAGTTGTGTGGGTGAGAGGGAAGCAGATATTTCTCCCCTTCCCTCATGTTCCCTCATCTCAAGTTGGTCAAATAAGGATAAATATGAATCCAATTAAGTGTTAGGAGCATAGTTTCTTGGGGATTTTAAAATATGTTAGCATGATAATCATATATACATTTTTTGATAAATAATAATCATATTTTTACATTAGCATTTAAATAAAGCTACATTAGTATAAATAATTACATTATTAGACCTAAAAGTCAGCTGCTAAGAGTACACAATGCGCAGGTACCAGTGTCTGGGTTTAATCCTAGGCATGGCTATGTACTATCGAATTGGATCCCCCAAAATTGGTATACACAGGTATATGATTACCATAATACATAAAACATATATTCCTCGTATTTCACAAGGAAAATGAAAAATTGAATTGGATTGTCACAGAATATCTGGGTGGGGCACATGGAGTGTGAGGGCCTGGGAATCCATGAAAAAATGTGTTTGTCCTTTCTTAAAAAAATGCACCTTAGGAAAACATATCTCTCCTCAAGTAGAAGATTCCCAATGTAAAAAAATCCTCACTTTTTCAAACAAAATATTAAGAAAATATAAACACACTCCTTTTTCTATTTTATGCACAATCTTATATTCCAAAATTGAATCCAAGTACAATGGAACTGAAGTTTCCTCTATTCTAAGGGGATGGATTTACCAATCCCTCTATCACACTTCTTGAAAGAAATGTTTACTTTTAAATCTCATTAAAAAACTACAAAAAAAAGAATTGAACCCTAAATTTTATGTTTACCACTTACAGCGGAGTGGGAGACAGCATGAGAATCAAAGTTTGGAGTAGTCATGCTACATACTTAACTACCACCAGAACAAAACACAACTGAAAGGAGGGGCAAATTTGAAAGAAGTCTGTCTCTAAACATGAACCTCACAACGGCGTGTTTTGATGCTATATGTGGCCATGCCAGAGAGTGGAATGCTAGAAGGATCACAGTCTGCTACCGAGGAGATTGGGGATCATGGGCAGTTTAAGCTGAAAAAGCTAGGGCCAAAATTGCAGTTGAAGGGGGGGCAATTTTCAATTTTTATCAGAGCTGTATGAGACTGCGTGGTTGGTCTGAAGTTCTGAACCAACCATATGATATTGTGTTGATAAAGTACACTAAGAAGATGTGAGCTTGGGACTATAGTGCAGATCTGTAGCAGCTCTCGTGGGCAACAGTCAGAGGCCTGAAATGGCCCTTAGACTTTGTAGTGAGAAAACAGACATGCAGGAATCAGAAATCCCTAGTTCCAGTGAGTCAGAGATCCCATAGCATTTAATTGAAAAATAATACTAGTAGTGGCCAATGCTTAATCATGCATAGAAAACAAATTCTGTGGTAAAATTAAACCGGACATTGATAAACACTCAAATCAAACATTAGATTGAAGACTTGCATTTTCTGGACCAGTGTTCAAGAGCTCCATACAATTTCTCACTCCCTCGTTGGATGGATGAAACCAAAGAACTCCACAATGAGCTTGAGTGACAATGGTCAAGAGTCTGGGAGGCTTAACTTGTAGCTATGATACCATGTGACACTGAAGAATAAAGCAATGTTTTCAGAGTTGAGTTTTCTATCTTATATGTGATGATGTGCACCATGTGTGGAGACTCTACTTTCCTTGTGGTGTTTTGTGCTAAACCTTAACACTCTCCTTGGGTAATTGTGGATGATCAGGGACCACTGCACATTTTTATGGCACACAATTTGGGTGACTAATGGGGAAAACAGGTGTGAGGCTCCTTTTCATGAGGAATCATCCTCTCACAGCTTAAGGGAATTATGGCATTTCCCTTAAAAATATCGAGTCCCTTCCTACTGGGGCACATGCTCATATGCTAGCATTTATTGGTTTTTAGGATGGGAATTTTCTTGTAATCTTGTTAGATTGTTATAATTCTTTGATCCATGCTGTAATATTTTGTTCCACAAAGTAATATTATAATACATTCACCCACCTGGCACACCCCCCCTTCAGGAATATATCATGGAATTCTGTTCTACTTGATTAGTTTTCACTTTATATTTACACTTCATTTCATCCTATTTGTGGATTTTGTTTTTAAGTCACACAAATGGGAGCTTTGCATGCCCATTTTTTTGGATACTAGGGTGTATAAATGTATTATTGTAGTCAATAGAATTACTTTGGAGCAATGTTCTTAGAATTGGCTCTGAACCAGACAGTTAGATTGGTTCCAAAAGATTTTCAGGCGGAACTGCTGGTTCCAACTTGAAATGGCCAAGTTTCATATGGAATTGGTTAGTTCCGTAGAGACTAAATCATCGTTTTCAGCAGATTTGAAGGCTGAAATTCGAAAATAGATGAATATGAAGAATTGAGTTTAAATTCGTTTGAATTCACTGAATCTTAATGAGAATAAATGATAAATTATGGGTTTGAATTTGCTGAATCTCAACAAGAATGAACTATAAATACTGCAGTTTGGATATGAACGTTGCCATTGTTCAGTGTATTTTTTTGGGAAAAGGTTGTCGAATGTAAGCTTGGTATGGATAAAATAATTATGCCCTTGATGGAATAAATTGTAAGTGTGTATGGCCTAATCAAAATGGACATTGGAATGTTTGTGTTCGTCAAAATGCGTGATGGGCAGATACGTGTGGGGCCCTTATCATAAAGTACGGATCTTCTAAATCATCAAGGGTCTTGACTGTTACCATTATGAAATGATAAATACCATGCAAACCATTATACTATGAGAACCAATTCAACAATTGTTATTAATGGGAAGTAGAGATATGTTGTAAACCGTGTTTCTTATATCCCACTCAACAATTTCTTCGTTCTGCTCTTTGTATTCCATCTAGTCATTAATGGCTTCTATGTATTTTCTGCGGGGCAAGTTATAACTGTGTATGTATATTTTGTTGAGTTGGGTATAACTTGGAACAGGTTTGCATAAATCTAGTATAACCTTTGAAATATATCTGTTGATGTATATTATATATTAAGATATTCTAAACTATTAAAGTTTATTAATACATTATACTTTTAATAACTTATTATGATTTTTTTTTTTAAATTTTATTTGTATTAAAAGTTTATATATATATCCATAAGAAATGTATTTATATTCTATATGAGGAATATGCATGTTCTGGTCCTCTAGGGACTGCTCAGAAAACAAGGCTGAAGTCATTACAAGAAATACTCGTCATGAGCCTAACATGTTACATGCAGGAATTGAATCTGGTTGGTGAGGATAATGACATTTTTCCCGTCCAGCTGAGCTAAACCCAATTGATATATTAAAATTCTATATACATGTGTGTGTGTTCTCAAACTGTGGCTATTTTTATCAAATGTTTTTCTTTTGGTGAATATTTCTTGAATTTCATTGTGGCTGAATTTGAACACAAACACAAATGAGGTGACTAAGCGTACAGGGGTGTATGGAGGTGCTTGGGCCCACAAAAACAACTTAAAATAATAATAATAATAATAATAGTAATAATAATAATAATAAAATCTCTTTGCTTATATATTTTGGTTCAGATATGGATTTTGCCTTTTGCTGTTTTAATTTTTGATTATATGCACCCTTACATGAGAAAAAATTGCATATTCATGTTTAATGGTTTGGATATACATGGATATTTTTATGTTTCAGTTGACCGGATTTTGTTTCTGGTTTTTAACCGGTTCTGTTCTGGTTCCCTTTTTTGGGGTTGTCTGGTTCAGAAATCTGTCCAGTCCTGATGACATTGCTTTGTAGACATTTAAATAATTATGTCATATTTTTTTAGATAAATCATAATCCTAATTTGTACCTTGGTTAGAAATGCTTAGATTATTAGATAAATCAGAAAGTATGCCTTCAGTTTTTGTTGTTAGGCTAGTTTTGTTGTATTCTGAGTTGCTGAAAAACTTAGCTTTACAATGCAGCTGGACAAGAGGGCCATGCAGGAACCTCTCGAGCAGCTGAAGGGTTTAATCGGAGATCGAGTGGAGTCAATGGTATAGCTTTGAATCGATCCGGAAGCCAATCTAAGTACAAGAGCTCTGGACAAGATGGCCCTTCAACATCCAAGAGAGCGGTGAGCTTTTTGGTTGATTTTGTTTTATTTTGCTCTAATAGCTTTCTATATTTTATGAGGGAAAGTTGTAATTTCATGCTGGATTGCTACTCTTTCATTCATCACTGAAGGGCAATGTTTTTGCTACTCTACTTGTTATACCATGTATGTTAATGTTGTATTTAATTATGAGTTGGAAGATTATGCAAGTTTTTCAATGATAATACACTTTAAGTTTATTTAAAAGAAGTTTTCACAGATAGCTGTTCATGTGCGTTGATTATCTGATTTCTTCCATAAATTCGTGACAAATTGCTACTAGATGCCCTATGACTTGCTGTTTAATGATATTTTTTCCTTTGAATTGCTGCAATACTATTAGAAGTTAGAACCATCATAAACTGATAATGCAACATTCAGCACCCAATCCCACAAAACATGGCTGTAACAATCATTAATAGAGCATTAGTACACTGATGAAGAGAAATATATATACCTCATGAAGAGAATCTCCTACTGCTGGTTCTGTAGTGCCATTATACTAGTTTATAACTAACTCAACTTTAGGTTCCCCTCATTACCTGTAGTTGAATGTTTGGAGCCAGCTTATACACGATTTAGTTGTAGTTATCACAGCTTTAGTAATTAGTAATTACTCTATTTAAACATTAGAAGCGGCTAATGTCAGTTGGTCATCCATTGCGACCATAGTTCCCGCATAAAGCACACCCAGTGGTTGTCATCTTCTGGTGATGATTGTATTTGACTGCAAATTTCAAACACTGGCACTTAACATAAATCTATCTAAACTATAGAATCTCAGAGCAAACAATTCATAATGATTTTACTGTGTGCTCTTAGTTGATCACATCAATCACCTGGTTTTACTAATTGCAGGGTGGATATATCACCATATTTGTTGAAAATAGCAACAAGAAATGATAAAAATAAAATCCAGAAATTCCAATTTAATTTGTCCTTGAATTAAACTGAGAATTAAAATCAAATTTTATTTTCATAGCAACTTGTAACAGTTAACTAGAGTGAGTTGACTTAACTTAGGAATTTCAAGTTGGAAGTCTTTCTAAAGTCATGTATATGTTCTCCCTATATTATAGGGGTCCAAGATGAGTTAAGTATGAGTGGTAATTAGTTAGCTCAGTTTATTGAGTTAAGTCCAGTTAAATTAGTTCCAAACTATTTGAGGAATTAATAGTGAGTTAAGAGTCGGTTGATGCATTAGTGCACTCAACTAGTGCTACTCCAGCTAACTGAATATTCTCTCATCAGAAACTCATGCATGTTGATTTTGAAAAAAACCCAGTTGAGACTAGAGTGCATGGACAATGTACTATTTGTTCTAGAGTTTTTTGAGTTGCATTGATAGTGCATGCGATTAGGAACTGAACCTAGAAGGGATTGCGCAATTATGGATGAGGAATTTCCCTTTAAATACGAGCTAATTCCTCAGGAAGTGTGCAAAGAATTGGAAGCTTGGTGTCTTGGAAATTTGGTTAAGTATTGGCCAAAGGAAGTCATCAAGTGGAGGATAAGAAATACTTGTGCAGATTAAGGTCAAGGTTGAGCAGAGCATATTGTATTCATCCAAATTCTTTGACTAAGGGTGCAAGGAAATAGGGAGCTTGGAGAACATAGAAGAGGCCTGGATTTGGCTTGAGCTTGCTTGTGAGCTGGGAGATTGATTTTACTGAGTGCTAGGATTGTTCTTGTGAGAACAAGCATTGTAATCTCATTTTGATTTTCCGGATTAATGCAACACAGATAGTGGGGTTTTGAGCTGTGACTTTCCTCGGATATTTATTGTTTTATGTGCCATTGATGTTCTTCTTCTTGTCGATTATTGTTTTGCTCGACCTTTATGTGCTTTCGCTGTAAAGAGTAGAAGTAGATTCTCGTCTCTTGTTTTAGTAGATTACATAAGCTTGTGAATCTACAGGATTTTCTGCATGGTATTGGAGCGAGGTTGTCTTTTGGGCCAAGAGTTTGCATAATTGATCTGAGAATTTCTGTGCAAAATTTTTAGAAACAAATTGCAGATCTGGATTCCTTGGGAAAAAATACCCAAATTAAAAAAAAAAATCAGTTGAATTGGAGTTCGAATGAGGGAGATATTGCTGATTTAAAATCAACTCTTTTTCTAGAAAATTCTGTGATGGCGGGACAGAGGAAGATATGGTGAGCCTTGCTCTTCTTGGATTCCCAAAGAGTAGGCATAGTTATCAGGACTCTGCGAGTTTGTCTGTCAATGGTCGGGAGAAGCTGCCAGATTGGGAATGACTGTGGTCGGATTTGATGCAGGAGGAGATCAGGAGGAACACCAGAGATGGGGCCTCTTCCAAGGAAGAGGAAGAGGATTTTGCCTTAGCGAGTAAGGCAAAGTGGGCCAAGGGAAAGAAGTCCCAAGGAGAGGAGGGCGGAAAGAAGATGGACTTGACGAAAGTCAAGTGTTTTCACTGTCACGAGCAAGGGCACTATGCCAAAAACTGTCCACGGAAGAAAGCAAGGAGCCGACAGTAGCTGCAGCAGGTGAAGCTGTAGCTTCACAATTCGAACTTGATTTCGCTCTCATTGCATGCATGGTCGACACTGCCATGGGAGGCATGTGGTATCTTGACAACGGTGCCTCATTCCATATGACGTGGAATAGAGATCTCTTTAGTGATTTTGAGGAGAAAGACCTTAAGTAGAGCATAGGGTTTGGAGATGACGAGAGGTATAGAGCTACTAGGATTGGTATGGTTACTTTTCAGAGGGATTTTGGCTCCCCTTTCAGGATCCCAGATGTGATGTATGTTCGAGGACTAAAGAAGAATCTTGTTTCAGTCGCAGTATTGGAACACTGTGGCTATGATGTGTTTTTAGTAAAGGGAAAGGTTTTCCTTAGACACATCGTCATGGGACAGGTGAAACAGATCGGTGCACGGGTCAAGAACTGTATGTTGTTGAGGTTCAAGATACATTTGAGGAGCAAGACAAAGGTTAGAGATTCGGTGGTTGAAGAAGCCTTGGAAGCAGCTTCAGGATGTTGTGGAGCAGTCACAACTAGAGAAGTTGACAGGAGACCGAGTGAAAAGATCCACTCAAGCAGAGAAGGAGTCTCAGAACAGAAGAAGCCTTGGAAGCAGCTTCAGGATGTTGTGGAGCAGCCACAACTAGAGAAGTTGAGAGGAGACCGAGTGAAAAGATCCACTCAAGTAGAGAAGGAGTCTCAGAAGCTGACTCAGACAATTGTGGAGTAGCCACAATTGGAGAAGCCGAGATGATATTAAGTGGAGGCATCCAGTTGTGCAGGGACCTCCAGTAGGGGGGAATTTCGAGCCAAGTAGGCAGAAGGATCACATGCAGCGATACCTCCAGGTGAGAGGTGGGGCGATTTAAAGTGATAGTACCAACAGGGCTGAAATTGGGTAGGGTCCATTGAGTGGTTTTATCTCATGGATCGTACCTTGCTATGGGAGCCCAAAGTACATAGTAGTGGGAGGAATCAGTGGGATTGATGCAGTCAGAGATCAATGTCATAGAGGCTAGAGTAGTGAGATACTGAAGAGCATAGAGAGGGTTGACAACAAGTGTAGAAAGACAGAGTCAACAAAAGCGCAGAGTTTTCAGTTGATAGAGGCAATAATAGTAAAAGACTTTGATGACAGAGGCATAATTCTGATTCAGGTTGGATGTTTTTTTGTTTTTGGAGTTGCTAGAGCAACAACACTAGAGAGAGGTGTTGCATGCAAAACATTCCAAAGGTTTAGGATCGGGATCGAGTTGAATTCCTTTCTTGTTGAGAGGGAGTGTTTAAAATAGCAACAAGAAATGATAAAAATAGAATCCAGAAATTCCAGTTTAATTTGTTCTTGAATTAAACTGAGAATTAAAATCGAATTTTATTCTCTTAGCAACTTGTAATAGTTAACTGAAGTGAGTTGACTTAGTTAACTTAGGAATTTCGAGTTAAAAGTCTTTTTGAAGTCATGTTATGTGCTCCCTATATTATAGGGGTCCAAGATGAGTTAAGTATAAGTGGTAATTAGTTAGGTCAGTTTCTTGAGTTAAGTCCAGCTAAATTAGTTACAAACTATTTGAGGAACTAATAGTGAGTTAAGAGTCCATTGATGCATTAGTGCACTCAACTAGTGCTAATCCAATTAACTAAATATTCCTTCATCAGAAACTCATGCATGTCGATTATGAGAAAAACCCAGTTGAGACTAGAGTGCAGGGACAATGTTCTATTTGTTCTAGATTTTTCTGAGTTGCACTGATAGTGCATGCAATGAGGCACTGAACCTAGAAGGGATTGCATAGTTATGGATGAAGAATTTCCCTTTAAATACGGGTTAATTTTCTTAGGAAGTGTGCAAAGAATTGGAAGCTTGGTGGCTTGGAAATTTGGCTAAGTATTGGCCAAAGGAAGTCATCAAGCAGAGGATAGGAAATACTTGTGTAGGTTAAGCTCAAGGTTGAGCGGAGCATATTGTATTCATCCAAATTCTTTGACCAAGGGTGCAAGGAAATAGGGAGCTTGGAGAACAGAGAAGAGGCCTGGATTTGGCTTGAGCTTGCTTATGAGTTGGGAGATTGATTTTACTGAGTGCTAGGATTGTTCTAGTGAGAACAAGCATTATAATCTCATATTGAGGTTTCGGATTAATGCAATATAGATAGTGGGGTTTTGAGCTGTGGCTTTCCCCGAATATTTATTGTGTTATGTGCCATTGATGTTCTTCCTCCTGTTGATTATTGTTTTGCTCAACCTTTATGTGCTTTCGTTGTAAAGAGTAGAAGTAGATTCTTGTCTCTTGTTTTAGTAGATTACATGAGCTTGTGAATCTACATGATTTTCTACAATATTTTTGTTGCTAATCAAATCATGCAAGCCCTTATTTCTGTCTAGTAAATCTCTGCTACTATTATTGCTACTTGTAGCATTTTGTCAAATTGTCAAAAAAATATCTTATATCTGCCATCTTATCTGAGATTTTGAGATTCGTGCTGGTTAAAATATATATGTACTATTCATTGTTTGCAACAACATGTGTTTGGTAGCCATTATATCACTAGATGCTCTAATATTTAAAGTCACATAAATAGTGAGCTAAACGACTGTACATCAACTGGGACCTATGAAAATAATAGGTCACAAAATTTCAAATGGGTTTCCAACTAAGAACTATTGAATCTATTAGCAAAAGAGACTTCTTAGTCTAGGATAGAACTATATAAAGGTAAGTTGCTTGCAACTTTAGAATGGGATGACATGGAAAAGTGACACCCCAAAATTTTAGGATACAGGAAAATGGGGAATTTACATAATGCTAAAAAATATAGTTCCAAAAATAGTTTTTGGGTCTAAATAACAAATTATGAAGAAAAGTAAAATGAAATGATCAGGAAAATTAGCATGATAGACAAAAACAACAATATAATAGAAAAATCATCATTCATGTACACATTAATTGCTCCACATGATTGAAAATGTAATTAATATAACATACCCTTTGAATGACTGAGAGACAATGGTTGTAGGAACGAGTCAACAAACCAAGCAGGTAGGGTTTATGGATTTGTGAATTTTGGAATGCATTAACTTCTTGAACAATGGAAGGTGATGGTCAGGTTGTATGAGCGAGGGGATCCCGAGTTTTGGTGCATGGACCAATAACGAAGATTTTGCAATAGGTGGTACAACAATTGAAGTCATATAAGCAGGGAGCTCTAATCCAATCCCATCTTAGATAGAATGGTCAGGAAAGGGGACAGTAGAAATCTCAGGTCCAACTTCCAAGCAACAAGAAATGGGTGGGGTAGGGAAGGTAGAGGAGCATGAAACCCCAGTGGACAAGGAAGCAACGAAACAAACTACAAGTCGGTGGCTAAAGAATGGGTGCTTGGCAAAAGTGATGGTAAACCCTAGGTATGAAGTCACATCTAATATTGGCAATTGCATGCAATATATGAAGGACCATGCGGTTATACATAAGTTTATGGGCATTTGGCCTTCAGAAAGAGCCTTAATCTCATGGAATGTTACTCCTTGGAAACCAAAAGGGCAATGGATCTCAAGTTGAGATTCAAATGCTTCTTTATGGTGATTTTGCTAACAAAACAAATAGAGAGAAGGTATTCGAGGAGGGCCCTTAATTTTTCAACTTAGCCAGATTACATCTACGGTACTAGACATAGCAATTTTCCTTGAAGAAGGATGATTTCAGGGAGGCGCTAGTCTGGATTTAGTGTACTACTTCCTCAAGAGTTTGGGGGCTAGGGAACCTTAGAAGGCTTGGGGAACACTTTAGGCTCCTTTGTCAAAATCTGTGATGTGACCAAAGCAGGATGCTACACTTTGTATGCTAGGATTTGTGTGTATATGAATGTGTTTGACACCCTCTGTGACTCAATAACTATCTCATATCAGGACACAAAGTGGGTCCAAACCTTGGATTATGACCATATACCCTTTTGCTACCAGAAATGCAATGAACAAGAGCATTTTTTTCTATGATTTCCCAAAATGAGAAGAGGCAAGCAAACAAATTGAAGGATCAATAGGACAATATTGGATTCCAGAAGGTATTAACTAAAAGGAAAATACGAAGGAAAAAACCAAACTAGTTAGGTCTTGTCAAAAGGAGGGGAAGGAGAACTAAGTGTGGTGAAAACCCTAAAACCTAATTAAATTAAAGGGAACCCAACCAATTAGGATGCAAAATTTTAAAAAATGGGGAAAATTGATTTTGTAATGAGCACTGCAACAATGGAGGACAAGGCGATATATATGCAAGAAGAGAACCAAACAATAGACTCCAACTTGGCATAAGAAAAAGAAAATATGACCCAAGACATGGAAAGAAGGCCTAGAATATGACATTCAAGATTTGGTAGACATACATGGAGAGGAGAGATAAGTAAGATCAATAGAGAATCAATTGAGGCAAATGCATAAAGATTTGTTAAAAAACAAAGGAAGGTACCAATTGTGACCTAGTGCTTGAAATATTTGGGAGGGTTGGGGGTTAAGACCCATCCTCCCAAACCTAGAAGAGAGTGATGACAAATGAGAAGAGGAGGGGCAAAAATCATCTAAGCAAAAATTGGAAGAGACGTGAGCACTCTTAGTGGATTTTAGACAAACTGCATGTCTTATGGACAAGTAGTTGCAATCCCAATCTAAAGTTTAAAATGAAAGTGATTTCTTGGATTATTAGAGTCGTCAACACGCCTTAACTGCATAGGTTACTACGGAAAAGAATTAGTCTAGAAAAGCCATTCTTATGCTACAAGAAACAAAATGTGATGTAGAAATAATAGTGTGCATAGCCAAAAGAGTTGGAAAAAGTGTACAATAGAAATAGATGCAACTAACAATGCTTTTTGGGGTTTGGCAAACCATTGGAACCAAAATCTCTTAGAGATGGAAATTCAAGTGACTACATCTAGATTTATATCAACAAGATGCAAATTCCTGGGATCTCTGGGGTAGGGACATTACCAACATGTATGACCCATCCATTCCAACCCAAAAAAGGAAATCCTTAAATGTCATGGTCTTGCTAGGGACATCCACTCAATATGTTCCATGCATTGTGAGGGGCAACATTACTATGATCTCATCCCTTTGTGGAAGGAGGGGTAGACTTAGAAGGCTGGATCCAAAAAAAATCTTTCAAGGAGATTATAAACTAGTTGCAATTGGTTGGTTTGCCCACCAATAATGGTACTTGCACATGGAACAATAGGTGTGGGGGTTCACATCAAATAGTAGTGCACCTTGATATATTTTTAATATCTGAGGCTATGTGCCATACTAGGCAAGCCATTTCAATTGACATCTTGCCCTCTAAAGGCTCAGATCATTGGTTGGTCCTCATCACTTAGGAGGACAATTCGAAGCCCTATCCATGGCTATTTCAATTTGAGAAGTTTTGGATGGGTCACCCTTTAGAACATTCAAATATGGTGGCAAGAAAGAAAGGATTTGTAGGACTCCACGATGTACCAAAACATGAATTGAAACACATCAATTCTCGAATCAAAGTCTTGAAATAGGGAAGCTTTTGGCAATATTTGTGAAGAACAGAACAAATTGGAGAAGGAGATAAAAGCATTATAGAAATCCATTGTCCAAGAGGGCTTGTTGCAGGAGTACAAGACAAAAGAGGAATAACTAAAAATGGAAATTCATTAGAGATATAAGCAAGAGGAAATCCCGTGGAAAAAAAAATTCAAGATCAAGTGGCTTTAAGAAGGAGATAAGAATACATGGTTCTTCCACTATTCCCTTGAGTAGAAGAAACAAAAATAAGATTGCCTCACTCAAACTTGCTGGGGGGTGAATGCGGAGGAGATTTAAGACATAGAGGGGGAATTGACTTCACATTTTAGTCAACTCCTATAGGAATCGATAGTAGATTGGGGGATTGCAATCTCATCAATTGTGGAGATCATCCCCAAGTTGGTCTTGCAGGAATAAAATCAGAACTTGATCAAGCAGACCACATTATAAGAGGTGGAAATAACAATAAAGGAAATAGTTGTGGGGAAGTCTTCTGGACTAGACAAATTCTCAATTGACTTCTTCCAAATGTGGTGGTTGATCATTAGGGAGAGATGTGTGGGAAGTGGTGGAAGAAGCACACATCTATGGAGAGATTCTCTAAGCATGTAAGGTGACTTTCCTCGACTTGATTCTTGAGGATAGTTAGGTAAATACAATAGTTAAGTATAGGTCCATTATGTTATGCAATGTAACATATAAAATTATTACTAAAATCGTGGCAAAAGGCTCAAGTCGATCCTCAATAAGATCATCTCTCTAGAGTTGGGGGCTTCGTAAAAGGAAGATGGCTTCTTGATGGAATCATCTTTGCTCATGAATCTATTCACTTTTTAAAAATGAGCAAAAAACAAGGTTTGTTAATCAAGCTTGATATGTCTAAAGCCTATGATTGATTTAGTTGGTCCTTCATTTGAAGCCTTTGGGTTTTTTGCCTTGTGTGGATCCATTGGATTGGAAGTATGATATCCTCAACTTTCTTTTCTATTCTTGCTAATTGCTCCCCTTCTTCTTCCTCTAACTCCTCAAGGGGAATTCTTGAAGGAGATCCCCTATCTCCTTTCCTTATATCCTAATGGCAAAAGGTTTCGACAAACTTTTCAAGCATCCTTCGGAAATGAAAAATTAAGAGGTTATCTCTCCACCCTATTGTCGATCCTCTATCTCATCTACAATTTGTAGACGATGCCCTCCTCATGAGTCATCTTTTAGTAAGAGAGGCATTAACATTGAAATGCATTTTGGATTAGTGTTAAAATTGGCAACTAGAACCAAACTCCATGTGGGTCATCTTATTTATGGCAGCTGATATTTTTCTTGGATCCCTCTCATCGAGAGGTGTAGGATTGATCTAAAGATCACCCGATTTCGATAAGTATTCATGGAGTTATGAATTTATTTACGTTATAAGACAATTCATCAAGGTCGGCTAGCAACCAAATAAACACCACATGTGCTCAACGTTTTAGTATAAATAGAGGTGGCCTTCAAGTCATTTCAACACACTTGGGATCTCTTCCTCTCTCTACTTGTCTTTGGGTTTTAGTAGGAGGAGAGATCCTAAGGAATAACGTTGCCCTAATCCAGAGGGCAGAAAGCCGGAATTGCCGGAAAAGCTGGAACTACCAGAAAGCCGGACCTGCTGGAAAAGTCGGAACTGCCAAAAAAGTCGGAACTGCCGGAAAAGCTAGAATTGCCGGAAAAGCCAGAAAAGTCTGAACTGTCGGAAAAGTTGGAATTGCCGGAACTGTCAGAAAAGCCAGAAAAGTTAGAAAAGTCGGAATTGCCAGAAAAGCCGGAACTGCCGGAAAAGCTGGAACTGCCGGAAAAGTCGAAAACGCCGGAACTGCCGGAAAATCCGAAAATGCCGGAACTGTCAGAAAAGCCAGAACTGCTGGAAAAGTCGGAAAAGCCGGAATTGCCGGAACTGTCGGAATTGCTGGAACTGTCGAAATTGCCGGAACTGCTGGAAAAGCCGGAACTGCCGGAAATGCTGGAAATGCTAGAAAAGCCGGAAAAGTCGGAACTGCGGGGACCGCGGGAACTATCGGGAACAACCATAACAACTGGAACTCTGGGGAACAGTCGGAACTGCTAGAATTGCCGAGAACTGTCGAAACGGCCGAAGCATCTATCTCCGAAGTAGAGTAGCGTGCAAGGGACAACTAACTAACATTGGGATAGTTGTATGATACTTAGCAGCAAATACACCAAGCATGCAAGGGACAACTAACATGCAACAAGAAGCATGCTAAGGACAAGAAGCATGCTAGGGACAACAAGCAAGCAAGGTAGCCAACACATAGGTCAGGATGACAACATGGTGCAACAATGGCACATAATGCAGTACAATGATGGGTACAGTCATGATTAATGAAGTGTGATGAGATGCAGCATAGTGATGAGGGGTGCAACATGGTGTAGCGTGGTGAGGTGCAACATGATGACGAAATGCAACCCAACGATAGGTGAAGGAGTCACCTTGGAGAATTAGTTGAAGCAACATGTCTTCCACTGGTCTCATGTATCATCTTCCTAGAGATGATCTATGCTCTTATCTAGATAATTCAAAGTGTTGACTTCTGTTGTAAACGTACTATCTCTCTCCCTCTGCTGAACTATTGAAGAACATATAAGAAGAACTGATCAAGGGTGTCCCCACATTGGGGTTTGTCCTTGGCTAACACCACATCTTGTGTCCTCTTGTCTTGGCTTGTCTTCTGTGATTTATGTTTATGTTCTATCTGCAGTTTACTTTAATGCTGATGTGATTGCTAATCTGGAAAAGATATGGAGTTAACTGTGAAAATTGAAATAAATTGCTACATACCTAAAATTAACATGGTATCAGAGCTGAGGTGAAGACAATGCCCAAGCAAGAGTGAAAGAGCAATCACCGAAGACAGTTGGGAAAGGACAAAAGGATCAGCGGATTCCTCACCCCTCTTCAAATTCACCAAGGGTGAAGTCGAAGCAGAGAATATTATCAGAATGGCGCAACGGAATATGGCCTACCTAAAGATCACTTCATTGGAAGACTGGATCTCAGGGTGGAAGGAAAGGCAGATAACTAGTTTGGCCATTATGCGAAGGTGTGTCCTAATGGCAGGGGCACATCACTTGATGATGATAACAATCATTCTAGGGACATCTTCAATGATCAAAGGAATAACAGGTAATGCAGGTCATCAAGGAAATGGCCGACTCTTCATAGAAAGCAAGGAACCCCAGGTATGAAGAATCAAATGTTGTTTCTGATAAGATAAAGAAGCGTTATCTTGTATTGGCTCTCTCCTTCAAATTCTTTGGGAATCTGGCTTATAGATCTTAGTGCTTCAAGGCACTTTATCAGATAGATGGGTGCACTCTCTAATTTGGTAGAGATGGAAACAATCGTGGGATTATACTTGGAGCCGATGCTACCTATCCTGGAAAGGGTGTAGGGAATGTTGAATCTCAAGTGAATAAGGGTAACTCGATTCATTTACATAATCTCTTTTATGTACCTGATCGCAAGAAGAACCTGGTGCCCATCTCGGAAATGGAAGTCAAAGGTTTCAGGTTGGCATTCATTGATGGAAAGATAAGTTGCAGGAAACGTGGGTAGGGGAGGAGTTTCCGTACGGAAACGGAAACGAAACTTAGAAACACGTAAGTACGGCCCAAAAACGCATTTATGGCCGTATTGGCATGTTTCTCAAGGCAGAAACATGGCCAATACGGTCGGAAACGTGTTTCTGGGCCATACGACATCGTTTCCACATGTAGTTTGACTTTTAAATTTTATTATTATTATTATTTTGTCTTCTATTTCAATTAGGTTATTAAAATGAACTTCATGGTAATGTTAAATTCTTAAAGTAAAAGTGATATTCTCCTTTATTTTTCATTTTCATCATTTTACTTGAATTTTTAACATTACCATGAAATGACTCATGATGTTTGAGAGTGGTTTTGCCCCCATTGGATTTCATATGGAGAAAGTAGAATTTTAGATCTCACTCAAAATCCAGTAGACTTATCTGTGTTTCAGGATTTCAGGATTGGGGGGATTGGAATGTTTCCATTGGATTTTATCATGTACTAGAGTATGGAACTTGTATTTAATCAAGAGAACCAAGCCCTCTATGCAAGGGAGACTCCCAATAATCAAGAGCATGTAGGGTAGGGTATGAAACTTATATTTAATATATAATCAAGAGCACTAAGGTCGTTCGACTATGTAGGAGGAGACTACCAATCAAGAACGAGACAAGAAATTAGAAATTTCTCGTGGCTGATTTTGGATATTTCTATTTTCGTTATGTGATCATTCATGAGTAAATGTGATGTAAATTTAGAGACTTATAGTTTATGCATTGACAATTGACAATTTTATCATAATGTAATAAATTAGAATGTACCATATATGCTTTATGATTGCACATATTTCTTAAATTGTCCTAATATATATATATATATATATATTATATATATTATATTATTTCGCGTTTCCCAGTTTTCCGAAATTTGGGGGGGGGGGTCACGTTTCGTACCCGTGCCCGTTTCGGAAACTCGTACCCGTTTCCCCGTTTTGTGCAACTTAGATGGGAAGGTACGTGTTAAAAAATATAATTTTCAAAGATTTTTTTTCTCATGCGTTCAGGGTTGGCAATTTGTATCAAGTTGCAGGATGGTCCATTGGGTATCATGTCAATTGACATATCGCATCTATAACATCGGAGGTCTACCTATGGGGTCCTACCTAATGTGTCAAATGGTGATAGGGATGTCTGAATTCAAGTAGAGCATGAAGGTACATGTCTGAGATGTATCGAAGGAAAATCTTATAAGGGGACCATTCCCCTCATGCAGGAGGTCCACAGGTTTGGAACAACCCGAGGAGTTTGAGATTCATGATCGGGAATCTCATGTATATAGGTGGAAGAAAGCCCTCTATGGCTTGAAGCAAAACACCTCGGGC
>APFE030548018.1:142864-214178 GCA_000404065.3 Pinus taeda
TAGGAGCTCTGGGGGGCTTGGGGTACTTACTGGAGCAACATACGACCACAGGGCGACTCACCCTCCCCTGGTGGTACACTATGAACACGATGATTAGTTCTTTTGTGGGCCGAGATGATTAGTTCTCTCGTGGCAACTGTGGAACATGATGATTAGTTCTCCTATGGCCCGAGATGATTAGTTCTCCCGTGGCAACTGTGGAACAAGATGATTAGTTCTCCTGTGGGCAGGGATGATTAGTTCTCCCGTGGCAACTGTGGAACAAGATGATTAGTTCTCTTGTGGGCCAGGATGATTTGTTCTTCGTGGCGACTATGGAACAAGATAATTAGTTGTCCTGTGGGCCACAATGATTTGTTCTTCGTGGCGTCTGTGGAACAGGATGATTAGTTCTCCTATGGGCCAGGATGATTAGTTCTTCGCGGCATCCACTGACAGGATGATTCGTTCTCATGTGGACAGGATGATTAGTTCTCCTGTCGAGGCATCCTACCCATGTAGTCTGGGACTCATGGGAAGTACCTCTCATCTGATCAATAAGAAGGGAAATGAGGATAGGGACCATAGTAGTACTATCGATGGACGCATCACTGTATCTACCTTTCTCCTTATGCTAGGATGACCTCCATTGATCTGGGATCAGTATGAGTGGTTTGACACTCTCTTATGACATTGATCTAGGATCAATGAAATTGATTTGGGATCAGTTAGAGTGGTTTGAGACACTCTCTTGTGACATTGATCTGGGATCAATGAAACTGATTTGGGCTCAGTATGAGTGGTTTGAGACACTCTCTTGTGACATTGATCTGGGATCAATCAAACTGATCTGGGATCAGTATGAGTGGTTTGAGACACTCTCTGTGACATTGATCTGGGATCAATAAAACTGACTTCGGGTTAGTATGAGTGATGTGATACACTCTCTTCAGATGAAACTGACTTTGGGTTAGTAGAGAATGGTATGAGACATTCTCGATCAATTCTTCTTCTTCATGGTTCAACAGAGCAGAGCTCAACAGATCAAAGTAGAGTAGACTAGAGCAGTGCAGGGCACTGATGGCAGAGATAGTACAGTCGGACATATGGATCAATGCATGGAGTTCTCCCTAGTTGAGAGGGAGTGTTAAAATTGGCAACTAGGGCCAAACTCCATGTGTGTCATCTTATTTATGGCAACTGATATTTTTCTTGGATCCCTCTCATCGAGAGGTGTAGGATTGATCTAAAGATTATCCGATTTCGATAAGTATTCATGGAGTTAGGAATTTATTTGCATTATAAGACAATTCGTCAAAGTTGGCCAACAACCAAATAAACCACACATGTGCTCAACGTTTTAGTATAAATAGAGGTGGCCTTCAAGTCATTTCAACACACTTGGGATCTCTTCCTCTCTCTACTTGTCTTTGGGTTTTAGTAGGAAGAGAGATCCTAAGGAATAACGTTGCCCTGATCTAGAGGGCAAAAAGCCAGAACTACCGAAAAAGCTAGAGCTGCCAGAAAGCCGGAACTGCCGAAAAAGCCAGAACTGCTGGAAAAGCCGGAACAACCGAAGTAGCCAGAAAAGCCGGAATTGCCAGAAATGCCGGAAAATCTGGAAAAGTGGGAACTGTCGGAAAAGCCGGAAAGGCGGGAACTGCAGGAAAAGCCGGAACTGCCAGAATTGCCGGAAAAGCCGGAAAAGCCAGAACTGTCAGGACTGCCGGGAACAACCGGAACTGCCGGAACTGCTGGGACAAAACTGCCAGAACTGTCGGGAATTGCCGAAATAGCCGGAGCATCTGTCTCCGAAGGAGAACAGCATGCAAGGGACAACTAACTAACATTGGGACAGTTGTATGGTACTTAGCAGCAAATACACCAAGCATGCAATGTTACAACTAGCATGCAAGGGACAACAAGCAGTGCAACTAACAAGCGCCATGCTAAGGACAACAGCATGCTAGGGACAAACAAGATCAAGCAAGGGACAAGAAAGCAAGCAAGGTTACAACCAAAACATAGGTCAGGATGGCAACATGGTGCACCGTGAAACAATGGCACATAATGCAGTACAGTGATGGGTAAAGTCATGATTATATGAAGCGTGATGAGGATTGCTAAGCATGTGATGATGGTGCAAGCAATGGTGCAGCGCGGTGAGGTGCAGCGATGTAGGACCGAAATGAACAACGATAGGATGAAGGAGTCACCTTGGAGAATTAGTTGAACCAGTCTTCCACTGATCTCATGATCATCTTCTTCAGAGATTGATCTATGCTCTTATCTAGATATAGTCAAAGTGTTGACTTTTGTTGTAAAAAACGTACTTCTCTCTCTCTCTCTCTCTGAAGCTATTGAAGAACGTATACAAAAATTGATCCAAGGGTCCCCACATTGGGGTTTGTCTGGTAGCGCCACATCTTGTGTCCTCTTGCTTGGCTGTCTGTCTGCGATTTATGTTATGTTCTATCTGGCAGTTTACTTTAATGCTGATGTGATTGCTAATCTGGAAAAGATATGGAGCTAACTGTGAAAATTGAAATAAATTGCTCTAAGCATAGAACATACCTAAAATTAACAATTAGTTTATGTCAGCAACTGCTCTTATTAATCACTGTAAATCCCAAATATTTTTTCTTCAATATTCCCTTGATGATTCAATGTTGTATTGTAAGAATTCTGGGCTTTCAAAGGGACTCCCTTCCATCCGAATATCTAGGGGCCCCTCTTCTGGATAAGGCCTTAGAAATGTCTCTTGGGAAAATCTAATGACCAAACTTGAAGCCAAACTCAAAATTTAGACATTACGGTTCTTGTCCCATCACAATTGGATTTTGCTAATCAAATTTGTTCTCCTTGCTATGTCTCTACTTGTTTTTGGTCCTGGCAACCCCCACGAGCATCATTAAGAGGATCCACAACCTTCAACAATTTTGCTTGTGGGGTGATGCCACAAAAGAGTGGAAATAAACATTGGTAGTCTGGGACTAAATATGCAGTGTTCCATGGGGACGCGTCCTCCAAGGTCGGGTTCATGCACCCCTCGCACCCCATGCACCCAAGATAAGGGGACGTCTGGGGGTGCGTTTCCCCACACACCCTTTTTGGGGACTTGGGAGATGCAGGGGAATGGGTTTTCCCTGTGTGGGGGACGCAACTCCCCAAAAGGGGTGCTTTTGGGTGTTCCCCCTTGAATTTGTCTAATAACATTTAATAATGAAAAAATTAGAAATTCACATATTAAAAACTTCAAAAAAAAAAAAACTAAAAATTAAAAAGTTAACTTACCTATTCATTTCCCAAATTCTCTTGCTCGTTGTTGAGCTCTACTAAGTGCTATCTTGACGTCGTTGAGTTGTGCTCTCCTGCGGCTGTCGTACCTTACTCTCATGCCATCTAGCTCCGCTCTCTTGCACACCGTCAAGCTCTTCTAGAATGATGAATGATGAATTTAATTTTTAAATCAATGTAGATTATAGAATGATGAATGCTATGGATCAATGTATTTGAATATTTCATTATTGAATTTTATTATTAATCTCATGGTATGGATGAATGATATATGTATCAAAATGAATGATGAGGATAGATCAATGTATGTCAATATTTAATTCAATTATGAATTTAAATTTTGTATGGATCAATATATTACTATTAGTCTATTTATGCTTTCATTATTGAATATGAACTTGAATCATATATATATATACTCGAACATCCCCCCGCAACCCTGAAATTTCCCTAAAATTCGAGGGTACTCCCACATGTCTCCCATGCATCTCCCCGCACCGGAGTCTTTGTTGAACACAAAAAATATCTACTCCAAAAGAGATGGGAGGACTGGGTATCAAAGATCCTTAGCTCATGGGTAAAGCACTAGTTGCCAAAATCTAGTTGCAGTGGATTAAATCACTCACTTAGCTTTTGGGTTAAGATATGGACAACAAAATATGTATTCAATATCCAATCTTAAGATTTAATCCTATATGGAAGGTAACTGTCCAAGATCATTAATATGGCACTATGCTTGGGACAACTGAGGCTTGGTTCAAGAGGTTTGTTTTTGGGAAATCCAAAATGATCAATCTACCCTCTTATGGGTAGATATGTGGGAGTAGGAACCCATCCCCAGGAGGATGGATCTATTTCAGCAAGCTAAAGGCATCCCAACATGAAGTGAGTGCACCAAAGTCTACCATTAGTGGGAAACCTTCCCTCAACTAGGTCCCCTGGAGTATAGGAGATGGGTATAATGTGAGGATTGGTTGATTGATTGGTAGCCAAAGGCAAGGTAGAAAAGGAAAGGATGTTGTCTTCAAGATAGATACGACTCAGAAGGGGATCAAACATATAGATATGGGGCCATGAAGGAGATGGCAACTTCAAGGTTAAATAGGCCTATAAATTAGCAAGAGGATAGAGAATGGAGTGTAAGCAAGAGATTTGGAGAAAAATTTGGTTCCCACAATCTAGCCAAATTCTCCTCCTCTTTGTGGTTGGTGGCTAGTGGGAGAATCCCGACATTGGGTTTCTTAATGAGAAAAGGATATGAAGGGCCCTTGATTTGCTTATGTGCACAACGTAAGGGGAGACTATAAATCACCCATTTAATGATGTCAGATAGTCTGATACAAAAAGAGGTGACATAAATCAAACAATTGAAGGTTGGAGAGAAGCCCCATGTTGCAGTCCCATCATGACTAGAGTTTGGAACACATTCCCAGGTTTCCTCATTTGGAATACTTGGAAAGAATGCAATAGGTGGATTCTTAGAAATGAATCCTAGACCATTGAGGAGATCTGGGGATTAATCCATATGAATCGAAGGGAAACTATTAGTGCTCAAAACTAGAGCGACAATGACTGACAAGTAAAGGGAATAGAGTTAGTGATACTCCAAAATGGCCAGCTAGACAACATTAATAGGTTACCTGTTCTTTGAGGAAAACCCTCTAAATTTTCCCTAAAGAGAGGTGGACATCTCCCCAAAGGGCTTCCTCAAGCTCAATTTGATGGAGCGTCCCAGGGCAACCCAGGTTTGTTGGGAGCAAGAGTAATTAGAGACCAAAATGGTAAGATAATTACACTTTTCTCTATCAAAATGGGGAAAAACTGTAGTAATGGGGAAGAACTAGCAACTTTCATCAAAGGTCGTTGTATGGCTCAAGAACAACGAATCAATTGTCTAGTCACTAAAGGAGACTTGCAACACCTTTTCTATGTGATGGAAAATATCATAAAAATAGTCAATAAAGTGAACTATCGATCAATTGGAGACTCTCCTTGGGCTTAGTGTAGGTGATAGAGGTGGAAAAACAATTTAATTCCCTCCCTTGTTAAGAGGCGAAGCAATGCCTTAGTGGATAGAATGGTAAATGAGGCAGTCACCTATTCTTCTATCTCAAAGGTTTCACAAGGTTTGGAGGGCCTCCCACAATGGCTTTTGGAGGATTTTCGGAACTTACAAACTCAAGATAACAATTATCCGAAAGAAGCAATTACAGGTGGGGAAGGTGCTTAACCATGCTATAGTGAGGTTGGCCACCTAGATGGTGTGATTTTGGAAAGGGAATGACTGCTCTTGCGTGTTGCTTGTTCACTTGCCCGCATGCCAATGTAGGGCACTTATTGTCATGGAGGGAGGAGGATACAACATCTGGCATTGTTGTGCAACAAAATCATGAGGGGGAAGCCTCCATATGCAGTAGTTAATTAGTGCGAATGTGGGAAGTCTCCAAAAGAATGACAAACAAGGATCAAGGTATGATGGTGAAAAGTTATGGTAGGACTTGCTCGAGGACGCTCGCTTGTTGCAAAGGGAATGATTATGGAACATGAAGCACCAGGGTGATGATGGAGGAGTTGAAAGTGCTGTAGTGTAGGTGATAGCAACAAGGTGGGTTTGGGTGATTTTGTGGTGTGGTATTTTGGTTACTAGTGCAAGATGGTGTGAGGTGTAGGGCAAGGTCGAGAGGGGAAGAAAAGAGGTAATGGTTGGACAGGTAGAGCTGCTGCCTCCTCCAACCCTGCTCTTTCCTTTCATGTGGCGAGAGAGTCTTGGACAATAGAAATATGCTATTATAGCCAATATTCATCAAAGGCGCACGGATAGATGAAGGCATTGGAGATATAGGTTGCTGATAAAAGGAAAGAGGTATCAAGGTACTGAATCATGGAGTAAACAAAGGGCTTCTACTCACCTACTAGGGTTATAAAATTTTTGAGGACTGCTGAGATCTGCTTGGCTATGAAAACCATGGTGGCTTTGGCCTTGGAGAAAGCAGAGGCAGCCCAAGAGGAGACACTTCATGCACTGAGGATTTTTGAAGCAATTTGAGTTAGTATGTAAAGGGATCTATGGCATCAGCTTTGTAGTGCCACTGGCAACAGAGGAAGAGATAAATCAACCACCGGTTGAGCAGGCAGGGGGATTCCCATCCAATCTCATCATCCTGGAGGAGATGGATCCATCTCCAGGCAGAGAGTTGGACCAAATAAAACTTTTCAAGAATGTTATGCAAAAGAAGGAAATGGAGCAGACTCCCACACCCCTTGCTCAATAGTCGGGTTTGAGAATAGGTTTCTTTATACAAAGTGAATATCTATTAATGGCTTTTCGTAGAAGCAATATAAGTTGGAGGGTGACTGGTTTCCCTTGAGGCAGTCACCCAACAGCAAATCAGCTGTATCTAGTATCTACTATTTTGCCTTTAACATGAAATCTAGATATTTTTAGTTTTAAAAAAAAGTTCCCGTACATAATTACTTCATACAGAATCCAAAATCAGTGTTATAGATTCGTTATATGTGCCAAATTACAATATAAGCCTACATTTAGCTCTCAAATTCATCAAGGTCTTTATCATCTAGCCCAAGAAAAGTTGAGCAAGACCTGTGTTTAGTTTTAGAATCTAGATGGTGGAATGGAAGAGGACTCAGTGATATTTCTGCAAATGAATTCCCCAACTGAAGGGCTGCAGGGGAAGGGTTACAAAGTACTGTTTTTCATAAATGCTGAAAATGCTGTTAAGTATATTGAAATATGAAAGGCACCCCAATTTCTCTATATTCTGTGTGAGATCTGTTCAGTCCATCCTTAAATGGGGTTTCCAGTTTAACTATTAATGTCAAATTTAAGTTAATTACTTTTACTTACTCTAACCAAGTTACAAAGGAACTAAAGATTAGGTGGTGACAATTATGACAATGCTGTGCATTGTGATTTTTCACTGGGGATTTGTTTTAACCTTTGAAAAACCCAATATATTACTAGAAGTTTCGCAATTATTTTCCCTTTAAAGAGTATATGCTATGGTATCACTGCATTAAGGTAGTCTTTCCCTTGCCTACCCATGCAAGTATTGCAAGTGCACGAGGTATAGATCCTACATTTATTTTTTCACAACTCCTGTCAAGGCAATCAAACACATTGAACATAAAATACCTATCTAATCCAGAAGTTGAGGATTTCTTAATCGTTAATATTTGGTCCCCTTTTCTCTAGGCAAACTTTTGAATGTTCTAATATATGACTTTTGCTGCATGAAGTGGAGGGTGACCATCAAATAGATTTGTGGCAGCACCAAGGATCCCCAAGAAGAATAGCCTACCAATGAAATGGCAACGTAACCATATTTACAAATGGTCTTGTATCCAAGTATTGTTTTTGTTAGCAAATGGGCACCTGTAAAAACAATGATAATATCTTCTTGGTTTTCTACAATATCTGTAATTTCCATATGTTAATCATCTTCTATGAAGGAATTACTATAGTTGGAATGCCATGTTCAAAGTTGACTAGGGAAGGAGCCACATTTTGAAGGAGACCCTTGCACCCCAAATAGTGTGCACTATTTTGTGCCATTTATATGGCTCATCATTGAGATCCCAACTGCTAAGCTTACTTCCAATAGAAGGTTTGGGGATCATCTTCTCATACAAATCTTTTTTTCATATTGATATAGGTGCTATGACTCTAGCTCCAATCCCTAAAAACATGGCTTTTCCACTCCCTAATAGGCTTGGAACATGAGCTTGGGCACTGCACTTTGCTTGATACTGTAGAAAAACTGGTTGGTAATAACAAGCTATTACTACAGTGGCATATTCCTATGATGTGATTTTGTTCCACATCAATACTTCCTCTTGCCATGTGTGTCCTGGGTATGTGTATTGTGAATAACCCCTCATTGATATTGGTTGTGAGACAAATGTGGTTTACGAGTAATTATATGCAGCAAAATCTGAGCTTATAGCCTACGACTATAGTGGCACATTCTTATGATGGGATTTTGTTCCTATAATAGGGATGCTACTACTACAGTGGCACATCCCTATTGAGGGGCAAACTGAATGAAGACAACTAAATGGCTGTGGGATGCATCCGTAATAAACATAGGATTTAGTTTCTTACCAGCATTATATGGCTTAAATGGGACAGGTATGAAATGAACAAGGAGTGTAGGGTACAGTACGTCACAGTGCTATATGATGGGAGACATGAATCAAACACCATAGAGACTCATCAAATGAAGACATCTATTGAAATTGGCTGCCTTTTGCTAGCACATTCGAACTTATGCTGAAAAGGGTAAAATCTTTTTACTCAAAGTTCAGGATATAATCTCTTTACTCAAACGACAATGGAATTCCTTAAACAACGTTGAACTAAATTTTGCAGGACTTTGAAGATTATGGTTATGAAATGCACCTAACATTCAATAGAATTTAGATTCATTTTATCGCTACAATTCAATGGCATATAGGTTCATAATGACAGACTTTAGTTTTATTGATATTGCATGCAATTTTTTTTGTTTCTATATTTGAAAGTTTGTGGCAATTCTCCCATACATGGACAAAACCTGATACTTGTGTAAACTTAGATGGCATGGTTTGGTTTGTTTCCGAGTATGCAATCCATATTCTTGTCAGGCAAACCGAACAATGACAACTGAATTACTATGCAATACATCCATCATAAACTTAGGATTTGGTTTCTTATAGGCATTTTGAATTCTGGTTGTGCACTATCAGTAGATGTTTAGTTTCCTCTAAAATGACAAATACAATGATAAATGTTTGTAAATATTAAACGAAGATGATGTATAGAGATCAATGCATAGGGGCAGGACACTTCTCATGAAGATGGAAGTTTAGATCAGTGTTGCAAACATCCCGATTTTATCACGAAATTATGATTTTTTGCCTAGACGATGTTTGCTGATTTTTACCGATATTTTCCCGATTTATCATTTTTTGGTTTTCTGTACCCTTGTCGATTTTATCTCGATGCCAATGTTTGCAACATTGGTTTAGATCATAGAGAAATAACAGTAAATGTAATTTAATTTAAGACTGATTTCAGGGCCTGTGGTTGCAGGGAGTAGAAAATGAGCGTGGAAATTCCACTATGCGAACTGGAAGTACGTCAAGGAGAGCAGTTCTTTCAAGCAGGCCAACTGTTTCAGCTGAGACTGGTGAACAATCTCGTTCACTAAGCAATTTTCTTCCTTCAAGTCTTCGTTCTTCAGGTTCTGCAGCTGAGCCCAAGAGATCTTCAATATCGAGAAATCCATCTATGAGGAGTCAACAAGAGAATTGTTTAAGAAATTTCCAGCTTCTCTCTGTAGATTCACAGCAACATAGGAGGTGATCTGATTTTTTAATGTGTGAGAGCAGTTTTACAGTGGAGTTGCTGTTCAGATAAGGAATATGCTTTCCTGATCAATTCTGCTGCCTAAAAGTTTCTTTATGTCGGCTTCTTGAAACGTGAGAGCTTTTTAAGAGGTATAAGGGATGTTGAGTTTCTTGGAATTTGCAGACATTAGTTCTGTAACTTGCAGGTAAATAGCAAACCAGTGTGTATGTAACTAGGGAATTATCTCCTTTGCTGCGTCAAGCAGCTATTGATTTGATTCTATTAAATTGTTGAAGGGTATAGTCAATTTGCAGTGGTTGGAATGAGATTATAACATGTGAGCCTAAATGGCCACATTGGATTTGGTTATTTCACCTGTAAGATGCACGTCAAAGTTTTCATTTACCAAGTCTTGCAGAAAAGCTATGATCCGTTATTTCTTGCTAGAAATAATCCTATGTTTCGAAGTTCATGTTGCCTCTTCAAAATGAGAAGGATTTAACGTTTATTCATCTTCAAATAGACATTTCTTTTTGCAAGGGACCTTTGCTTGTCAGTAACCATACATAGTTTTTCAAGAATATCAAAAACATTTTTTACCATATGTTTGACTTAGTATGTATTATTATCTTTTTGTTGATTTGCATTTTTTCATAATGTAGATTTAAACAAGTATTTTGCATAGTACAATACAGAATCAGTTTGAAAAGGAAATGTTTACCACAAAGGTCCTTGTACCATAGGACATATATGACATGTACAAAATGAAGTGTATTAGGCCTTAATCACTAACATTACCACAAATAGATCATAAAATGATTGATAGACCAATTTTAGACCTTTATTAGTCTAAGACAGAACTTTTTGGGATGGTAGGCGTCATCATAATTGGATTGGAGTTAGTTGCTCTCTATGTTTTTGCCCTTGAAGTTCCAGTTTTTTATTGAGCTACTGGAGTTGGTGTTTCATCTCATTGCTTCTAGGCAGCACTATAATATCTTTCTGCATTTTCCCATACTGAAGTTCTGGCTATCCTTGAGCTGATTCCTCGCCTAATGCTTCACCTACATCCTTGGTTTATGGTAGTGTGATGGCCTCTCAGGATGGCACCTTGAACATTTCTTTGTCTCAAAATGTAAGACTGGAGCTTCTTTAGCTGGTTCTATTGTTGTCACCGACCCATTTGTAGATCCAACCCCTCTTTACCCCAAACCATGTATCTCGACAGGATTTGCTAGTTGTGCCCCAATGCTGCCTGCATGTGTCACGAAGGTGGGGGGAACAGACCTTTTTGTTTCTTGGCTGTACTGGTTGGTAGCTCTGTTCAATGTACTATCAATGCAAACAAAATAACATAGTAGAGGAGAGCTCCTCTTCAAAGGAAAATGTACATCATGCTAGCGAGAGAATTCCTATTCGTAGCATCATTAATGACATTAAATGCTTTAAGCTTTTCCCGATACAATTCTAATTCTGTCTTCATACTCGTTCACAATTTGTTTATACATGCATTATATGATGCTGGAGACTTGAAAATCCTTTCCCAATTTAAGTCCACTTTCAAAAACTACTTTAACTTTCCATAAAAAATTTCCATTTTCTTTTTGCCTCTACATATTGCAGAAATATGTTGCGTAGTCTCACTGAGATACGTGAGTTCCACCTACACGTGTGTCCATAGCAACAGGAAATATGTGTTTGTAGTTTCATTTTTCCTTGCGCATACCCTCTTGAGACCATCCTCGCTCGTTGTCCATTTTAGGTTTCAAATGCTTTCACTTCAGCTAAGATGACATTTGACATTTTTAATTCATAGACTTCTGCCTTCGTTTTCTTGATTCCTTTACATTGAGACCAAGCCCAAACTTCCGGCAGGTTACCTAAGATGGATGGTTTCATTTTCTGATGTCTTACTCGGGTTTCCTGGTATTCTATTGTCATTTCCTATCTGTTGCAACAAAATACGTTTTATTAGATAACTTAAATTGGCAAAGTTCTACCTTTCTTGAACGATGTAAGAGCAGGAAGCAGGGATTAACAACTATTGGCATGGTAAAATATATTTTCTGCCGTAAAATAGAGCTAAAGGTGATTGTTACAAATGATCATCCATAGAGATTTGAATATTTCCCTATTACATATTGCTAATATTTAAGATACCAACATAGCCCAAAAACTCAACATACTATTGATATTTTATGTCTAATCTTCACAAGTGGCACACCATGTGCCAGTATACTATCGGGGGTACTGATGCCTTTATTGGGTTGACTTTTGGATAGTTAATCCATATATTACACAATTGTATTTTAGTCTATTTGGGCAAAGGCTGTCCTAGTCAGTGCTTGGGACTAGTTCCCAAACCCTCCTTGAGGGGTATAAACAAACCTCTCAACTCATTTTGTAAATCAATCCTTCAAGTTTGTTATTAATTAAGCCTAAGGGCATTCTATCTATTGCAAATTTCTTTTCGAGTTTTTTCTTTAAATTTTTTGAAAGGGGGGATGGGGGCGGTTAGGGTGGGGTATGGTTCTTGTGTTTTATCATTGAAGTATTGTTACATTGCTTCAATTTTACTCTTGAATTGGATTAGGGACTTCAGACTCTCTACCTCATGATTTCAACATGTGACCAGAGTTAGTGTGGATATTTCTTTCTCTGTACTGCACTTTTGACTTCTAATGTAAAAAAGAAATATATTTGAATTGAAAAAAAAGACGACCTCTAATCTAAAAAAAAATATTTGACATGAAAAAAAGAAGTTTCATAGATCCATCTGAACTTAAGCTCACAAGGATTTTACTTATCCTCCTCTCTGTTTAATAAATCTCGTGTTAAGATCTATGTTAGTAGGTAAATTCAACCACAAATAAATATTCATTGGATAGTTTGTCCACGGCATACAACCATAGCATGTCTTTCAACACTTGATTCACTCTTTACATTTTCCCAATTTAGTCGCAACAGGATAAAATTTTCCCAATTTGCTTGCCCATGGCTTGAAACATATTTTTTCAAAAAATGGGGGTGAACTTCATATGCCAGTCATACATAATCTTCCCTGGCATGTAAATTATTTACACCATCTTTATTTTACCAATGTTTTAGGATGGTGAGTATATCCACATCTGACATGATAAAATAATTTTTTTGTAGGCTTGATGAAATATATAACAAAATTCTTTGAAAATTCTGCCATTTACTTTTTGGAATGGACCTAAACCCAATAGGATGTTGATGTTCTTTCTTCACTTTCTAATACTCCAAACTTCTAGCAACATATTGGTTTTCGAGCACAAGAACATTTGCTTTAGCTATTTTGTTAGTATATTTCGATACTAGGAGCTAATTTAATTTCAACATCATCTACAGTGCTTGTAGCTAAAGATTGCTTTAGTTTGGTAATCCGACGGTCCATGAGTGATTGAACAATGATTTGTGGCACAACATTCAGTTGGTCCATGATTTCTATTTAAAGAGTATGAAAGATAATTTGTTGATAATCAATGTGAGATGTTCATGTAAACTATTTTCCTGCACTATTAAATTTCCTTCAATGTTGTGGATTGTTCATCATCAAGGTTTTTTAACCTTGTAAACATGGTGTCCTGATCTTCAATCTCTATCTGTGAATTTGTTGGGTGTTTGACCTATGTGAGTATACCTATGTTTTCAACATGGTATCAAAGTGCAAGTGAAGTTTCAATCCTATTTGACTGAGATCTTGATACCTTGCAAAAACTACGAAATAATTACTGTGTAGATCAAAGTTTGATTTTGTCCATCGCTCAATTGTGCCTAGAAGTTGTGTTGCATGCAAATCCCTCTCTTATTTTTGCAACTTTTGAGATTTCTAGTCCAAGTGAACCATTCCATTGTGTTTGTAACGGTGTTTCCAGCTAGGAACAACTTTTAATTAGAGAAGGCTTCCTTTTCATGAGATTACTTTTTTTTAGTGAAGATTCATAAATATGGTAAAATATTTGATTGATTTATTATTATAATTTAATATTTATTTGTAAAAATTATTTCTATATAATGCATTTCTTGGGATACCCACTAGGTACTTACTTTCATTCTCGAGAATGGTACCTAAGATAAATTGGGTTCTTTAGGGTTCAAGGTTAGGCCAACATTGAATTATTGGCTCGCGAAGAGAGCGGGTATGGTGCAAAGTGAGGTTTGTACATGGGCATGGGAGGATAACAACTTTTCTTTCGCCGACTCAAGTTGCACCCAACTTGCACCAGTGGCACCCAACTGACAAAATATTTCTACTTAGGTGGGAGAGGATGACAACTTTTCTCCTAACCATTCAAGCTACACCCAATTGACTATAGAACCTTAAAACTTATTTGAATCTCTCTCTCTCTCTCTCTCTCTCTCTCTCTCTCTCTCTCTCTCTCTATATATATATATATATATTATATATATATATATATATATATTGTCAACAGGTTGTAGCTTGAATGGTTGAAAGGATGAATTTTATATATATTTGATTTTTTCAATGAGTTTCAAGGTTCTATTCTACAAATTTGCGTATGCTCTTTGCTTTACCCCTGGAGTGTTCTTCACATACTAGAAACATATCCAAGTATTATTCTCTGGTCTCCATTTTTTGTTGGTAAAATACTAATAGTTCTAGCTTTTATTTAAGTATTTTGCAAAAAATTGTGTAGTTGTGGTTTTGGGGTCTTGCATGGCATCTATGTATAGGTAAATGTGGCCATAACTTGGCCTCTTTCTAATTGTATGTGTTTTTATCTCCCTCTTCTATGGGTGTCAAACCCTTTCCTTGGCTTCCAAGCCACCCTTATTCTTTGGGGTATGGCTTGAGCCAACTCTTCTCTCTCTGCGTTGTCCTTGTCATGTCTTTGTGATTTGCATGCTCTTGTCATTGACATCACTCCTTTGGTATTGTCATAAGATGTTTCAAAGGGGCACCTTTCATGGGGACCACACCTTGGTCAAGGTGTTTCACTCTTGAGTTCCCTTTGTTTCACTACAACCTTGCAACCTCATGTGGTGTTCACCTTCTATACCAAAACTCTCTTCCTAGACCTCTCAACCTTAAGAACACAAACCCTCTTAAATAATCTTTCTTTCTCAAAAGGAGTATTGTTACATTGAATAGGAAACTATTTAACCAACTTCATTGTATCACATAGATAGTAGGTAGAATGAGGCTACCACGTGGAACAACCATAAATTGGCGCCTTGTTGTAGACACCTTGCCATGTTGGCTGATATCCACTTGCCTAGTCAACAAGCGAGCCATGTGGTCAGCCACATGTTATAATGTCACATCACCTTTATACGTTAGCAATCTTTCTCTCCTCAATTTTCCATGTGTCACTTATGGTTGATCTCCCTTCAATGACATTTTGATTTGTGATGATGATTCTCAAATGGGCGTAACTTGCCATTAGGAGTTATCATTTGAGTGATTTTTGTTTTTTTTTTTGTCTTTTAAATATCTTACATAATTTTTCGTTCTCTAAGAACTGGGTTGGTAGACTTATGAAAATTTTATTGTTTTCATCTTGCCTTATGCAATTTTCACAAACACTAATCACATTGTTTAAAAACCTTTAGAAGGTATATGTTAAGCCTTTGGGCACCTGTTCAGTTACATTTTTGAAAATGCATAAACTTTAAAGTACTTTTTGTTTATGTTTTTAGTGTCATTTTACTGATATATTTTGATATGGCTAGTGCAAGTGAGATTTAAATTATAAATACTATGTATTTCTATTGGAATCTCCTTTGGAAATCTAAAATGGAGGATTTGTTGAGAGGTTAAAAACTTGATTGAGTCACCTTCGAAAGATAAATTGCACTCATGCATGCATTGAAGAGAGCCAAATGAGATGAGTAAAATGGTTTAATGCGAAGACCCATATAGGTGACAATCTATAATTACTTGCAATTTTATTTTCAAGGGGTTGATACTGTAGATAAAGCTTGGAAAAAACACAAAATAAGTGTTTGGTAAATACAACGAGCTTTGAGCCACCAAATTGAGAACTAGTTTTTTGCCTTTGGATCCTAATGATTTTACTTTCATTGAAGATTTTTCACTCTATTATAAGGGATTTTCTTAGTCAAGATATTGCTTATAGAATGCTCTGTGATTCTATAACCTGGTAGCAAGATAATCTTTTACATGATTGAGTTACTAGTTCTACGAGTAGCCCGAAAAAAGCCTTAGTGGTACTAAAAACAAGACTCAAAACGTTCCAAGAAGCAACTTCCTTGCAACCATTGTTAGACAACTAATGCATTAGGGTTATGATGAGGAATATGAACCGCCATGGTGAGTCTAAGAGACCTTAGAATATGAATCCAATGATCATGAACATTGTATATATATGTGTATCTTATTATTGAAATATAGTTAATGCTTCTCTCATTTGGGTACGATCCCATAGCGGTATTAGCATAGGGTGTTCATTCAATTCCATAATTCTTGCTGGTCAAAAACACCCTCTGCTTTTCTCACCTATTTGATTATCTACACCTATTATATGTGGTATCTCCATGTAGAATCTATCTGGCAAGCTGGACATGTTTCCACTGTTAGTGATTTCATTGGTTCTTGTTCCCTCTTGTGTTCACTGGTGATAGTGTTAGGAAGCCCTTATCGTAGAAACCCTTGTTTGCTTTATCTCTTCCACACCCTTTTGTGTGGCATCCCGTTTACGTGCCCACCACGACCTCTTGAATCTCTAGGGAAGATTTTTCTTCAATTCTTTGTTTTCTACACAATTCAAACACTCAATTGGATTTAGGGTTTGTAAGGTGCCTAAACTCAATGGAATTTCTGTAATTCACAAAGCTTGGAGATATTATTTTGCATTTTATAGGGGTTTTGTTCTCGGTCACGAAGCCATGGAAAATAACGTGATCAAACTTTCTCGTAAAGGTGACTTCAACTTTGATTTGTGTAAGAGAAATGAAATGCATAGAAAAATGGTGCTCAATTTCCTTCTTTCCATAAGATAGGACAACGATTGTAGGTCTCGTTTTTTGGGATGAGACATTCTTGGAGCGTACACTCATGCATTAGAAGGTCCATTTGTTGCTAATAAGTATAGTGAAAACATACATTATTAGCATGAAACATATAATGTTGCAGAGTATCTGACACTGATATGGAAGTAGTGACAGATATGGTTAGCTCCCAACTAGAGTTGCATCATCATGTAACCAACTAGAGTTGCATCATCATGTAACTGGTCAAGAATCGAGGGTTGTCATTGTTCTTACTTTTCTCAAATCTCATCTTTACAAGAACCAAGGCCATGTGAGTGCAACCGTGATACTTGGTCATGTCGACTATCCAACACCACCTTCGCATACAATTTATCCCCACATATTATCTGGTTCTCTACCTTTTACTTCAATGGATTCTACTTCTCTTGCTACTATGGTTATGTTTGAATCAAGATACATAAAAGTTTTCCTTTTTGGTTCTTGCATTGTGATAATATACCAAGGAGTGTTTGTTCACTATCAGTGCGTCAAAGAACATCATGCGACAAACAATGGAAACTTGATATGGCTCATTTTCCTGGGCAGTTTCAATTGCATAAAAAATAAAATATTATTGGGATGACATATCAGATTTGGAGCTTTCTAGTTGTACATTAAATTAGTTATATGTAGAGTCAATTTCTTTGTTCAAAAATGTGCTTTGGTAATGAGTGTCTTGAATATACAATAACTTCTAGGAGAATACTTTTGTGGTGTCTTTTTATAAATTGGAGATATTGAGTGCCTATTTTATTCCCTTGAGGAGGCTACGTGTTGTTGAAATTGACTAAAGTAAAAATTATTTGACTCTAAAAGCATCAACACCACATTCACAATCATGAATAATAGTAACTTGCAAATAGTTTTTTTTAAGCTTACTTGTACCTTTTCGAATTGAATTATAAGTGGGTGCATTTTTAGTAGAACTCGACATCTTCATCGAGTTAGCCACATGGAGGATCATATTTTTTGATTTTGATCCTTGTGAGAACTGTAGATTTTTTTTTTTTTGTCTTCTCACCTTGTATCTGACAAGGGGGAATAATACTAGTGATTGATAGTTAGGCTTCTAGTTTTGAAGTCGTGTCAATCAAGCATGTAAAAATGAGCCCGCACCATAGCTAGCATTGTAGTCAATAACCAAAGACTTGAGCTAGAGTTAGAGTCATAAGCATGAATCAGTTTTTAGTCCTCTTGAAACCACCATTTAGTAGAAGACTTACAGCCTTTGGTTGAAAACATTTCATGGTCATCTTCAAAATTCCGTTTGCGAGCACTTCTAATCAACATAAGGTATCAACTTCTAGTTAAATTTGGTAATGTTCCAAGAAAAACTTAGCTTTAGAGCCATGTTCTAGAGTTGGTGGTCAACCTTAAACCACCATTTAATATAAGACTTAGACTTATGCTAGCCGTTAGGCTTTGTTCATCCCAAAAACCACCAAATTCATAGATCCCATTTAGCCATTGGAAGTGGTCCTCATCTCTCCATTTGGAGTCACAATAACTCCTTTGGATTAAGGGGGGAAATGTTGGACACTTAATTTATTAGGGTTATGGTGAGTAATATAAACCATCATCAGGAGTCCAAAAGGTTTTTGAAGATGAATTGAATGGCCATGAACATTTTATTTACATGTGTTTCTTATTAATGGAATGTATTCATGCTTATCTTTCACACTGGTTTGTAGTCCAACAACTACAAATTAAATAAGGGACTCAATCCCTTCAACTTTATCTTGCTCCCAATGTTGATAAAGGAACTAAGACAAAAACTAATAATTATGACAAACATTGTAACTTTTGTTGATGCAATGGTCATTTAGAAATGCATTATTTCAAGAAGATGGGTGTTTGCTCTAAGAGTGTTCTTGTGAACAACCACTAATACAAATGGGCCAAAATCCGATGGATATTCATCAGATATGCAACTTATTGGTGTAGACTATTTGACACATTGGAGCTAAGTAACTTCTTCCTGACATTGTGTTGAATAGTCGACATTTAAAACGTCGAATATTCAATGGTACAAATGTCGATTATCTGACACAAAAATAGCCGAAATTGTCACTAAAAATCCAATGCTTTGAATTCGGTTTTGCGACGCTCACATCCGTCAGATATCCGTCGCAAAAAATGTTGGTAGAGCCACCCACATGTGTTAAATATATAACGAGACCCATGTTTCGTTCCATCGCCCTAGATGCCAAAATTGCGACACTTTGCTGTTGAGTATTCGATGAGTTGTTAGTTTAGTCCGATGGGAATGTCCGACGGTGTGGCATCGGATAATCGAAAATAGACCTAGATCATGTGATGGTAGTGTTATCTCTCCGATGCTTCCTTCCATCGGTATGGAGCGACAAGTTCGATGGTTTAGCATCAGATATTCGATGTTCTATTAAATTAGTTGGACAAGAGTTTTATATCTCAGACACATCGTTCAATCGGGTTGGAGTAATTAGTCGGACGATTTAGCGTTGGAAATTCGACGTGATAACATTTTTGTCCAATGAGAGTGTTATATGTTTGGCGCTTTGTTTCGTCAAATATCCGATGATTGTCTCGTCGGATAAGAGTCGAATATGTGACAACTTCAATGTACTATCGAATATCTGACGGGTGTGCGCATTAAAAAAATAATAATTTAACTACTTTACATGAGGTTTTCTTGCTTTCTCTGTGACTCCATCATATTCATTCCAAAGGTGAAATACCAACACCTCTATTCAATAATCCAACCACTATGATCAATAATCCATAAATCAAAATTACTAACAATACATAGCAATGTAATTTTCGTGTTATTACTATTGGAGTGAAAGAGAACGATATCTCATCATTTTTTAGATTTTCACCCCAAAGCCAACTTTTGAATTGACAAACAATAATGAATCCCTTATGACTCATCCCTATCTCATAATTGTTATACATATAAACTTATACATAACACACTCCCACAAACAACAAAGTTCACAAAAATGAGGTGATCTACACTGTCTTGATGCTCTCAAAAGAAATCATGTTAACATGGAAGGGAATTTTCGCCACTTTGAGTAAGTTTGGATAGTCATCAAACTCAAAGTTTCAAGTGATTAAGCAGTGCTCTAGATCGAAAAATTTAGAAACTTTTTGCTAGATTTCTAATGTGGCTTAAAAACCAAGAGTTGAAATGGTCCCTATAAAACAAATTGTGAAGCCTTCCTCTGCAATACAATCCTAATTCTTAATTAGGTATGCAATTCACCACTATTATTATTTTTCCATGATATCTACATGCATAACGTTCCCGTGTACTATTCTTCACAGTTTTCTCTATCAAACTAGAGTTATGAGCTTCTATAAGGCACATAAGTAGTTTGCATGCCTAATGGATGCATTAATATACCATGAGGAGATATGCTATGTAAAATAGGATGCTTAGAGTTTTTTTAAATGGTTGGTAGGTGCAAAGATGATATACCATTGGAATAAGATGTAGTTTGTTCCACACTAATACTCTCTTCCTTTTGTATTTAAGAGTCTGGGAAGTGACCCATTTTAACCTTTTAATAATAAGCACATAGGTTCCTAATAAATGTGAGTAGAAGAATAAGTATTGCAATGCTAATATTATAATGAGAGAGGATAGTATCACATAACTCACATACCTATATGCTAAAGCAAACCTACAGTCTATAATGAACTTCAATTGGACAGTTTGTGATGTATGATTTGTTAGGGCAAAAAAACCACAATATGTGATGTTTTATGGCTTGATACCATCAAATAGTTAGGAGAGATGAAATCATTAATTTTTGGAGTAGAGATTATTAATGTGGAAAGAACCCCAACACCTAGAAGGTCAATTTCAAATTAACAAACCTTTTTGTGTATACTGCACTATCTCAAAACAATCCTTAATATGTAAAGCCTGAATATTTAATATTGCCAAATGGTTAGGCACATGCTATTGTGATAAGATAATTTGCAACATCACATCAACATTGACCATAACTCAAACAACTTTTAATGTTGTGTTAAGAAAGTTTGCAACATCACATAAACACTAACCATAACCCAAAAACATCTCACAACATATACATAAAAAATTATTAACAATATTAATATTAAAACTAACATTATCATTAAATTATAAGTTTAAAAATATATCAATCTAATAAAACCATTGAGAATGCTACTAAAACTAAATGTAACTTTGAACAACCATATCTATGAAGCATAATGGTTAGTAAAGACATATTAGGAGACCATGGGGAGTGAGTGTCTAATAACATAAGATTCTAATAAATAGATAGCCACCCATAGATAAAAATGACTCATAACGTATAGTATTGCAATTTTATATTGTTAAATTTATATTTAAATATAAATTTAAAAGACACGGATTATATAGAATTTATTTTAGTCATATCAAATATATTTTTAATAGCAAATTATTAGGCCACATTGTACATAAACAAAGGATTTACATAGATTCTTTAACCAAATTTCTTTACTAAGGATGCTATGGGGATGAATATGGTATCAAAGGGTGTGAATAATGTTTTGGATTTCCTTCAAAATGAATTTCATGACATGGATGTTAATGAGTGTTTCTAGCAATTTTTATGCAAACAAGAAACCCATAGTTGTGAATTGGATTAGAAGGCGTGGAAAATCAATGGTGTGTGATGTTATCATCACCAAGGAAGTTGTCGGCAGGTTTTGAAGACACTGTTCCAATTTTTTTTTGAAGCTGAACAAGCTCAAGAACATAACTAGATCTTCACTAGCTAGTACAATGGGGGGCTTCAATGCTGACACATCCAATATTTTCTACTATATTTATTGTAACTAATCTATAAATTGGTTCCATTTTCTAATCTATATTAGTCTAACAAAATTATAACATATATTAGTTGTCAATTCACAACAATTTGTGATTATGATGACAATTTAAGTACATATGAGTGTAATGTCCATTATGGCATGTATGGATTCTCCTCCCTACATTTCCCATCAATGATTATAACCTTGAATGGGCTAGCACTGGCCTGTCATCATCATCTCAAAATGACTTAGTAGATGAAAATTAACAATGTCTGTCATTATCACTCCACACAGTCTCATAGATGACCCCTTATACATATTATATGCATGAATTTATGGCAGGGCATCCCGTCTACTGAGCTTATGATTGATTATGACAACAAGTGAATAAATGATACTTTATAAGTAAGGGATCTTGTCAGCAAAGATCCGTCAATTTTCTTTTATTCACTTGTTGTCACAATCAATCATAGGATAGGTAGAGGGGATGGCCTTCCATAAATTCATGCATATAATCTGTAGAAAGTGTCATCTAAGAGATAGTGTGAAGTGATGATGATAGAAATTGTAAATTTTTATTTGCCGTGTCATTTTGAGATGATGAGATATACCAGTTCAAGGTTATAGTCATTGACGAACAATGTGGGGAGGACAATTCATAGGTCCCATCATGGAAATTACACACATATGTACTTAAATTTTCACCATAATCACAAATTGTTGTGATTAGGCATTGAAGCAGGAGTAGCTAGCACCTAAAATAGGAGTATGGTAGTGTATGGTGGAGTGGGATAGGGATACAAAGTAGTAGATGGTTGCCTTATCATGGGCATGTATTGTTTAAAGGCCTAGCTTAACACATGAATATGATTATAGGCTCTTGGTGTTCCTAACAAAGTTAATTGGCTTATACCACAAATTTATCAAATATATGGTATTCTACACCCTCCTTGTATTTGAGGTTAGTGAACAAGGGTTATCAAGCCAAGGTGGGATAACATGTGCCTGGTGTATAGCCTAACCATAGCCGTCTCTCTCTATATATGGACCAAATTGATGATCTACCAACCTATCTGTGCTAGCCAAGATGGATCAACCTATGAATATGTGACAACTGTATTGGGATATAAATCTATGATCGACCCATAACAATGATTGGTAGCCAAATCCATGGAAGGATATAAGTCTCAAGAACGTGTCAAAGATTAAAGAGAAATGAAGTTAATATTTAACCTAAATCTCTGCCCTAGATTTCTCATCATGGTAGCAGAGCTAGGTTTTGAAGTGAGGGTAGAAAAGAAGATCAACTTGGAACCATCTTATCTCAAGAAGAGCGAATTCCCTAGCCCGAATTTGTGAAGGCAAGAAGAACAAAAATTTGGGCATAATTACTAGCCATAATTGTAGAGATAAGGTCGATAGTTTACATAGAAAGGAGCAAGGGGTTTTGGAGGGATATAAGAACTTTTTTTGATGACCGAATATTTAGAAGACCTTCTCTCCTTGAACCAAACCTATCAAACAAGAAAGCGAAGTTCTGGGCTCATTCTAGTAGCCCTCTTCTCTGTAACCTCAGAATTACTCAAGAAGGGCGAGAGCTTAAGGAATCTGATCTTAATGGACGAAAAGGCTATTTTAGGAGCTCAATAAATGTCAAGCATATTGACAAGGTAAGCGAATGTATGAGGTCATTTTACAAGATATGAAGTCTTAAAAAATGCTATTGTATTCAAGATAAGACATCATAAGTTTTGCTTATTATCTGTCATCTTGGAAAGATGTCAAATATTCCTAAAAAGGTTATAAGTATTATTAAATTATTTTTAGCATAAACCTTTATTGTAAATCCTAGAAGAAAGTCATCCTTTCCGCTTTCAAGAGGACCAAGATCCTCTCTCTATACTTGTGCATAGAAATTCAAGACCGAGTTTCATTTTGAGCATTAGTATTGTTACAAGATGATCAAGACATAAATTTTGCCTGCATATGAAAGGGTTCTAAATTTGTCTATCAAGCCTTCGTTCTAGACAAGTTTTGAGTGATCATAGTCTAAAGTTGAAAGGCATGTGCATGACAATAATAACAAGAATCAGTGCAACACAATTTTGTTGACAGTCATTTCAAGAAATTCTTTGGTAAAAGGGATATAAGTGTAGACAATTCTCTAGATCTGTGCATCAGTAATGAGATAGCAGTAGATAAGTAGCATATTGATCTTGAAGCAAAATAATATCTTGAGCTGATACACACCTTGAAGATAAGTGATAAAAAGATGATTGCATCTAGAATAACAGGTCACTACGTTAAATGTATGTAACCTTGAGGTAAGTATGCCATATTTTATTAAGGATCTAACATGAAATGTTGTAGATTGAGTGTATGGTTCTAGGGTTTGTTGCTAAAATTGTTGATATTGGTATTGATATCGAAAACCTTCTCCGACATAAGTAAAATCCTATTCATATGGAAACCTAACTGTGTTCCCTCATCAAAACTCTAACCCTTGGTATTTTAGGGTTTGTGTACAATCTAGGGCTCATGAAAAGTATGTATATATGGATGAGGTTGATGAATTGTATATGGATCCCTTGGTCTAGGGTTAGCAGTTGAAAACGCTAGGAGTCCATCTTCTAAGTTTCCATGGTAACCCTAGATTGAAAAATTAACATGATGCTTTTGTTATTGTATACTTTGCTTGGGTTTACTTGTCAATGAATATTGCAAGTACCTGAAGTAAAGGAAGAAGGATGAGAAGATCCTCTATTTTGGCAAGCATGATGGAAGGAGGGAACTATAAGGACCCTTGGATCCTTGGGCACTTTGATAGATTCATGGTATAATTATGAGACTGTGGATGCTTGTAAGAGAAGAATTAATAATAACATTCAAAAGGATTCATGAACCTAATATAATAGTCATCTGGCTGATATAAAGATGTTGTTGCAAGTCAATAATAAGGATCATTTATGGATCCTCCTTTGTGATGTCATGGAGTGATTTCTTGTTAAAATGTGCGAATTTGGTCAAATTCCACCCTCGACACTCATTTGTAGAAGATTGTTATTGTAATGAATTCCTCTTTTCGAGAGGACCAATTTTGACTTATGGAGCATTGGATTCTGACAAGGGAAAGTTTGTTTTTGAGGTCAAGACTACACGCGGTTTTGGTCAAGGTCGACCCCACCAGCCATGTAGGCTCATGGAGCCCAAGAGACATGACCTTTGACCCACATTGACTTGTATAAATAAAGGTAAAGTAAACTTTATTTTGGCATCTTCACATCACACATATTTCTTTCTCCTCTTTTGATTAGTTTGACCTCCAAGGGTAGTTATTATCTTCACACATGCAAGAGTTTGACTGGGCATTATATCTCTGCGACGACTTTCTATTTCAGTCGGCATTGACCAACTTTTATCGAGGTTCATTGGACCTATTTTGACTATGATTTTTGGAGAGTTGACTCTATTTGACTAGGCCGCATTGAATGACACAAGAATCGAGGAAATATGGGTAGGTTTGACCTGTGTTGACTTCATGATTGAGGTGGCAGTTTGACTGTATGGTTTACCTTATGTTTGACCAAGTTTGCCTACTCCAAAATTTATTGTTTTGTTGTTGTTTGACTATCAAGAGAGGCTGAGTTATTATCTCCTTTGACCAAGATGTTTTGGAAGAGTTTGAATAGCCCTTGACTTTTTGGTTAGGGAAGAGTTTGGTTGCTGTTGACTGAGGGCATAATTGCAGAATTTGACTGGGCCATCTATTTAACTATGAGCAATGGTATTGGATCATCATATTGGCAAGTCAATTTGATTATTGACTTTTACATTGTATCATTGTACTCTTTTGGATTTCTCTTCCTCTGCACATTTGATATTATCAAGAAGAAAAGATCTGCGAGTTTTTCCCTAGCTTCAAGCCTAAATCTCAGTTTCCTCTTGTCTTCGCTTGTCTTCTGCTTTTGTGTTTATTGTTTTTTCTATAGTTACTGCCAATGTGATAATGGTTTATGTGATTTCTATTGGAAATGAAATGAAATTGTAATCAGGATAATAGGAATATTGAATTAATTGTTATAAGAAAATAACATGTTAACTAAAATTAACATGGTATCAAATCCCAAGTGAGGACAAGACAAAGCAAGAGAAGAAAAGAAATCACTACGAAATTATTGTCAAATGGTTTCCACTTCAAGTATTGGACTATGTGGGCATATTTTTCAAACCCTTGTATCAATGATTATGAAGATAAGGTCTCTAAATCTTTAAGAGAGAGAAAGAGGAAGCAAGTCATTTAGGACCAAGTGTTGAGGAATTTAACTAGTGCGAGTCTCCATAATTGTATTTGAGTCATGATTTGTCAAAAGAAAAGAAAATTATTTTTATTTAAAGGGATTGAATTATTAAAGCATGGGTTTCATGCTTGTGTCAATGGTCATTAGGTCCTAACACCTATTGTTTGGTCTAGGTTATTTTATTGAGTCAAAATAAAAAGTCACAATTTTTTTTTTTTTTAATCAAAGGGAACTCCTCCACCAAGTCAACCCTTTTCCTCTGCAAAAAACTACTACATATCCTTCAAAATTAGCCTCCAAACAAGTATACAAGTTGGCCTCAATACAAATATTCATGTTGGCCCAAATTATAGTGAAAAACCACTATAAATAGCAAAGGAAGTTCCACCAATTTGAAGAGATAGAAAGATAAGATTTGCAATACCACAGGTTTCAGACCTGTAATACAATAGAGGGTTTGGATCTGTATTACAAAAAATAATTCAGATCTGTAACGTGACAAAGAGTTTGAATCTACAATATGAAAAGATAACATTCAATCTGCAATTTTTCTGAAGTAGGAAGGAACCATGCAAATTTCTATAGAGAGGATTCCAATCCAAGAAATGAAGATCATGGAGAACCTATTTTCTGAAGTTAATTACAGAGGGTAGAGGATCCTAGAGAATGTTAGTTGGAGAAAACAAGAACATAAGTTGCAGGAAGGATCAAGAACATAGTAAGGGTTGACTTGGTGGATGGAATGGGTCTTTGGTCAAAGGGTCAAGTTTGTCTTAAATTGATCTAATCTACTAGAGAAAGAGTTTACTGGGTTTATCCCCTTCATTGGGGATTTTCCCTGGCCTTGTTCCTACATCTTGTGTCCTTATTTGTTTGGAATTTGTCTTGATGAACCTAACAAATTGAAATAAATAACTAATAAAGAGATAAGAACAATCATAGGAAAATTTGAAAGGTAAAAGAAATCCACTTGAAGAATCTAATTCACATAATGCCCTAAATTTCTCAACATGGTATCATAGCTTGGTTCTTTTGCATAAGGGAAGTAAAAAGGTCACTAAGGCCTCAAGAAAATAACAGGAGGATAAGTCTCCTATGATCAAGCTTCTATAAGTTACAAAAGAAAATTCTAGGCACTCTAATAAGCCCTATTTGCAGTAATTAGGACACACAACTTTGACTGGACAACAAAAAAGCATTAAAGATGATAAGAGCCTTGTTATGGAATAATGGAAGTCTAGGCCGAGAATTCTAATGAAATAAGCAAAGTACTTAAAGCTTGTAACGGTCATCAAATACAAATCTAAACTATGTGCTATCATAGTGATCCAAATTCTCAGAAGTGTAGGTGACCGAGTTAATGTTTCGGGTTTCTCAAGGAACAATTATTACAAGAGAGAAATAAATATTGTTACATTTATCTTGATAAAATGAAGAAATATACAGTGGTATAGGAACCCCAAATTCGTGATAGTCCTGTAACATGAAATCAAAATTTAAGTAGTCACCAAAGGGGTTGAAAATTTCGAGCATAAGTATCATTGAAGACCAAGACATTCCTCATAAAGTTCTAAGTTATATCTACCATCTTCTCAAAGAATATGAAGTAATGAGCATGTTTAGGAGCCATCCTACAGTTCTATTTGGAAGACTAAAAGAAGTGACATTAGTCACCATGTAGAAAGACCACCTTCCAGGTAGAAGTGTATTAAAGGGTCTTAATAATAGGAAATGAGATTTCCCACCTTACTTCTATGCATAAAGGAGATCACAATCTAAGGATTATTACGCCCATCATCAAGCTACAATCACCTTAGAAGACAAGAATCTATAGTGTGTAAGTTTATGCATAGTTACAATGTCATATTGGCATATATATATATAATATATATTATATATAATATATATATAGACAGTTCAAACCTATACAAGTCAGTAAAGCCTTACCTGCACTGAAACACTGCAAGGAATACCTTCTAGCGGAGGTTATTATGAAGGTCTAGTGTTATAAAATTGGCAAAAAATTATCAAAAAACATCTGTGCTACCACTAACGGATGTTTTAGTGGATGTTTTGACAATTTTTGCCAATTTTATAACACTAAAACCTCGTTATAACATCCGCTAGAAGTATTTTCCTTGTAGTGTTTCAATGTAGGTAGGTCATTGACTTGTATAGGCTTGAACTTATATATATATATATATATATATATTATATATATATATATGCCAATATAATGGAACTTCATCAAAACTGGAAAAATATGGGTGGCCAGAGGTTTTAGCGGTTGTTTTTTTGTGGTGCGCTTCATGGAACAATTAGCACCAGTACACTACATATATAAAAGAACCAGTCTGCATACATAACTAAAAGCACCAAGGCGTAGAATTAAAAGAACACCAATGCCTGAAATATATATCACCCCAATGCTAATATATCAAAACAAGCCCGAGGGTGTTCTTTTAAGGAATGACACCGTTGCACACAAAAAAATATTGCAGTCCTGGTGCTTTTATTTAAACTCGCAATGTCGATGCGTATTGCTTGTACAAACGCACCAGTGCGTTAAGGATATACAAGGACAAATGTTGTTAATTTTAAGAATGCACCGAGGCTATAAATAATATTTTGTAGGAATGGGGCATTAGTTCTATGAAAGAACTGGTGCATTAAGAATTACAATGCACTAGGACGTTAATTGCAAACAACACTAGTGCTTGAAGATGTAAAAGCCTCGGTGTTGTACTTTTACGAAAAGGCACAGGTCATGCAAAAAAGATGCCATCACAGTGCTTTTATATAACATAACGCACCAATGCGTTTTTATGTTATGGACTCACCAATTTTTTATATGGGCTTTTCCTTTTTTTTTTTTTTGCTAAACATAGACATGTGAAAATGCATATTGTAATTTTTTAAATCCGTTATTCATTGAAAAATTAACATATATCTTATAACAATACTCATATAAATTAAAATTTGATCAGTGCATTTGTATATGATATTTGGATTAATTTGTTATATTATCAGATTTCAAATCTCTTCATTATAATATTTAATTAGTGGTGTAACATTTCACAATGACATTGGATAACACAATAGAAGAAATTAAAAAATATTTTATTATATATCAATAAGAGGCCCTTTGTCATACAAAATTGGATTATTATTAGTAACCTCCTGTCTTTCAATTGGGACACTATGTCCATTACATTAAACAAAATGTCTGATTTTCACAGACAATTATTTTAAAAAATACAACAAGTTGCATTGATATCCAAATAGATCATCATTCTTCGCTAGAACTGTTATCCATGCTAGAGCTACTTCCATGATTTGGGTTATTTTGACGAATGTTTTGTTGATTGCATCGGTTGTTTTCGTCTTCTTGATCTTGTTCCATCTGCAAACATAAAAATAAAGTGTAACAAGTGTATCTACATTGGAGATAATAATGAAAATTGAAATAAATAATATACATCAATGTAAATCAAATAGTAATGTATCATTAGCAAGAAGCGACTTATAAACTATGCACATGGTTTCAAAACCAAGTCTCAGGCCTTGTTGCAAGAATTCTTCTACTAGCATAGTTCCATACTTTGTTTCCTACATGTTTTAAACTCCATTATAAATCATAGATTTAATATAAAAGATTTTTTGGTTCTATTAATTATAAACTCAGAGAAGTAAAACAACATAGATACTTACAAATTCCATAATTAATTTTTGATATATCAACGCTCACAACCCGTATTTAACCCAATGTCAATCAATTCTTCCGATGGCTCTTCTTTGTATGTTAACACCTATTTGAAGACATTCAAGGATGGTTGCTGTAAAACAACTTAAAATATACAAAATTGAAACCTTGAGTTGTTATAAGGAAATATTAACAATTATTTGCAAACTTTGATATCAACCTTTTTCTTCTTTGTCGTCCTGTTTTATGTCCTGAATGGGTTCCGTTTTGTTTTGTTTTCTGCAAGAAAATACTTGAAAATTAATATTTAATGTTTGTTTGTTTGTTTGTTTTTTTTTTTTTTTTTTTTTTTTTTTTTTATGTACAAAGTTAATCATGATTACATACATTTGAAGCCTGTTGTTGTTGAGATGGCTCCTCTTGCGATGAAATTATTTCTATTTTTTGACCATATCCTTGTACATTTTTTTTGGATATTCCTATTGACATGTTTCACATATCAAATTGTTGATCATTTGATGATTTTCATAATTTCCCTGAAAAAAGTAATAAACTATTTTTATATTGATATATGAAAACTAAATATAAAAATGATATTAATAAAAATGGTTTGTAGTAATATATACATATAATTCTAGAAAATCATTTTAATTAGGAATATTACCTTTCAAAGGATTATTTTTTGTTGTTGTATGTTTTTGCTATTGCAAGTTTGACATGTCTCATTGACAATGCTCTGGAGATGTTTAATGTAGTTTAGATATAATATGGTTCTTGGAATCATTAGATTGATTTTTGTATTGTAAGTGGAAAGTACTTCTATACATTTGTTCCACTAGATCCCTCATAGTTTTGAAAAAAATTCCCCTTTTTCGTAAACCTCCAACACCACTTGAGACGAGTTAAGAACCAATTCATCGTCATTTACATGTTCAATAGTTTTTCTTTTCTTAAAATGACATTGATCTTTTCCTTCATTGTTGCCCCCTGTATAAAATTAAACATATTTGAATTAATAGATTATTTGAAACATCTTATCTAATGTTAAGAATATTATTAATGAATAAAAAAGAAAAAAAACCATTCATATTGAATAATATTTTTTCATCCACCTGATTCATCTTTTTGCATTTTTCTATCAGGCTTTTACGCTCTTCTACACTTATATGAGAAATATTATTATCGACCTTCTTCATTTTTTGGTTCTGCATGACACACACTAACCAATACATATTAGTTAAACTTACATATAGTTCAAACATATTAATAAATTTGTAATTTTTTACAAAGAACTTGCCTTCTCTGTTTTTTTCGATATGCTATCATTATGTCGATCAATATTTGTTAGGTCCCTATACTACTAGTGTAGCCCCTTATTTTTATTAGTGAAACCCCCTTATTGTATTGTGACCATGTAGTCCCCATATTGTTATTATTGTGCCCCATAGAAGCCACACTATTGTTATTGTTGTGCCCTTACAATATTATTGTTATGTAGGCTATGATTATATTGTGACCCCTTAGACTCCTATATATAGAAATGAGGTCTTTTCATTTGTATCATCCAAGAATTATTCATTTGTGTAATTTAAAGGAGGTTTCCCCCTCGAAGAGGCTTATTTTGAAGTCATTTATCTATCACTTCTTCTGTTTTTTGTGCTGGTTGCATAACATTTGGTATTATAGCTTTTGGATTCTAGGGTTTCCTGCTTCAAACAGGCCATCGTGGAATTTTCAATATAACATTTTTTTTTTTGAATCTTTAGAAGATGAAATTAAACCCATTTGATTTGAAATATTCATGAACCTCGTTTCCAAATTTAAGATCTTGTCTCGCTATTTTTTTTGGAGATATGATCTGAGGAAGTTAGGGTTTTTGCTGGCTCTAGAATTCCATATCAAATAGGAGACTAACGTAAAATCATCATAAATTCCTCCCTGAGATTAAGATTCAAATTTCATAAGTGATAAAGAGGACATAATGGATTTTTTTGGGTATCGTTTTCAGGGCCGACGGTTGAAACAGTGACACGTGGTACATCATACAAGTTCATTCTAATGAATCATTCTATAATCAAGTCATCGTGGGAGATTGGGCATAACTCTTTCTTGAAGAATCCAATATCGATGAGACCTTTGGGGTTGGAAAGAGGACTCAGAGGGCTAAAAAAGTTCAGAAGTTTAGAACTTGGAGATATGAAATTATAGATTTATATTCATTTATATATCAAGCTCCTAAAAGAAAGAAAAAGAATGACTCGAATCAAGAAAATAGAAACACCTAGTAAGCAAAATTTCGATGGATGATTTGAAGAATGCAATCAAAGCTAAGATAAAAAGTTTTATCTATGCCATGGAAGCTAATATCAATGATATAGAAGCAGAATTGAAAGGAAACATGACATATTTGAAGAAAGATAGGGAAGGTTTGAAGGAAGGTTGGACAAAGTTGCTACAAGAAAGGCTTCCTAATGACAAAAAGGTAGTAGAAGAAACTCATGATGAAAACAAAAGAAATGTTAATCATGATTTAATAGAATCTAACATTGGATTGAAGACCCATCATATTCCAAATACCGATATGAGGAAGTTTGATGGCAAAGATCCCATAACATGGATATTACAGATGGAGCAATATTTTGATCTCCATAATGTGAAAAACACACAAAATGTACGTATTGCATCCTTATATTTAGAACAAATCAATTTGTATGGTATAGAGGGCTTTGTTATCGTAAACCACTTGTCACCTCAATTTTCATGGATGAAATGATAGCACATTATGAGGATATAAAGAGCAACATCTTCTTTAGCCAACTGATAAATCTCAAGCAAAAGGTTCAATGGCAGAGCACTTTGAGGACTTCCAAAAATTGAATACAAGGGTAAATGATATTCTAGCGAAGCATATGATTGCAGTATTCATAGGGAATTTACAGGATAACATCCAACATGAGCTTCGTCTTTGGGAATCTAATTCATTGGAGAAGGCATTCTTGGCAAGAAAAATTGAAAGAAAAATTATGGAAACAAGGAATCCCACCTCTCGTAACTATAAAGATGGAAGTGTTTTTACTCCTACATGTCCAAAACTTACAAGGTTGACACCACAACAATTGGAGGAAAAAAAAACAAAAGGGCTTTGATACAATTGTGATAGAAAATACACTAAAGATCACAAGTATGCCGAGAAGAAATTATTCTACATAGGTTGTGAAGAGGAGGAAGAAAAGGATCAAGAAATGTAAAAATACGAGGATATACACCAGGAACGAACCCCAGAGAAAGAAGAAATGAATCCGACCATAAATTGTAATGCATTGGCAGGAATTACCACTCCTCAAAATTTCAAGATAGATGGAAAAACAAAGATAGTGAACAAATGTTTGGAAGGATATATTCATTGCTTCATGAATCGTATTTGATAAACAAACACAATGGGCCAAGTGGTTACCTTTGGTTGAATGGTGGTATAATTCTTCGGCAAAAATGATTCCATTTATGGCACTTTCTGGATAACATCCACCATCCACAACATCATCTTTAAGAGAAAATTCTAAGGTTCAAGCAATGGAAGATCACATCAAGCATCAACAACAAGTTCTCCAACTCTTAAGGATAACCTTACTTTGGCTCAAAATCAAATGAAACAACATCCAGATCGTCATCGCAACGAAAGAAGTTTTGATGTAGGTGACTGTGTATTTTTACGACTACAACCATATAAACAAATGTCCCTTAAGCAAGTTAAGAATGATAATAAATTATCACCAAAGTACTATGGTCCTTACAAGGTGTTGCAAAATATTGATACTATGGCATACAAATTGGAGCTTCCTGCACCTTCCTGAGTGCACCCACTTTTCCAAGTTTCATGCTTAAATAAGGTTATAGGTGACAAGCTCCAAATTCAAACAATATTTTCAGAACTTGACGAGGAAGGAAAAATCATATTGGAACTTGAAGCATTCATGGAAATAAGAGCCCGACAACTACGAAATCGATCAATTTCAAAGTATCTCATTAAGTGGAATAACTTAACCACTGAAGATTCTGCATGGGAGGATGAAAGTTTTATACAGAAGGATCCAAAACTACTGAAGCATTGAGGACACCACTTTTTTGAAGGAGAGGGGAATGTTAGGGCCCTATACTACTAGTGTAGCCCCATATTGTTATTAGTGCAACCCCCTTATTATATTATTGCGACCATGTAGTCCCCATATTGTTATTATTGTGCCCCATAGAAGCACCATTATTGTTAATGTTGTGCCCTTACTATATTATTGTTATGTAGGCTCTAATTATATTGTGACCCCTTAGACTCCTATATATAGAAAGGAGGTATTTCCATTTGTATCATCCAAAAATTGTTCATTTGTGTAATGTAAAGGAGGTTTCCCCCTCGAAGAGACTTATTTTGAGGTCGTTGATCTATCTCTTCTTCTATTTTGTGAGCTAGTTGCATAGCAATATTTTTATTACTTGAGACCTTCTCAGACATTTTTTATCATCATACAAGTTGTACCATTCAATACAAAAGTCATTAAATACATTTTATACATAAAACAAATAATTTTCAGCCAAAAAGAGCTGGGGTAACTAACATTTTGATTATGTTAAACACATTGAGCATTTAATTGCTCGACACCATCAGTGAAATTCATTTTCTTAAAATAATTTTAAATTATGACGGTGCAATTTGTAACGATAAACACACCACAATGACTTAACAATTCTATTTGGTAGAGGCACGCCGATGCGTTATATTACATTGGGAACACTGATGAACAAACTAGACAAAACCAATAATGTTATAATATACCAGTGCGTTGTATTACATAGGACGCGCCAACACATTATATTACTTTAGCGCACCATAGAACATATATTCGTTTTAAAAATAGAACATGGTCGACAGGTTAGGATGTAATTCAGTAAGTGATCCCCATACTTTACATGTCAAACACCCTATATATAGTAAGTACGCAAACCCATTAAATATAAAATGCCTAGAATAAAAAACCCTAATTGTGAGTGGTAGAGGGAGTTAAACCCTAAAGTGAAATTTTGGAGTCACATAAGCAAGGGTTTAAGGTAAGTATTGTTTTTTTTTAATTAAATTTAAATTGGAACATAGATCGTAAAATTTTTTAGTAGTAAAATCAATAATAATTTTTTTACTATACAACGCTTTTATTTTTTAATTTCTGAATTGTGAATAAATTTACCAGAAATTGTAAAAATTTTTAACAGTAAAATCAACAGTAAACTTTTGAATTTTTGCTATGCATGGTTTTGAGTAAATTAATATACATTTCAAATTTTGATATTTCTGTGGTTCCAAAATATTTTGCTGCTTTATACTGCTCCCAATATGTCTCTCTTGCAAATGATCTCTCTTTTAATTAAACCCTATAAAAAACTGTAATTTTTTTTATTAATAAAACAAACAATAAAATTTAAAATTTTTACTATGCAGGGTTTTGAGTGAATCACCATACCTTTTAGCTTCTAATTTTCTGAATAGTTCTGCTGTTCCAAAGTATTCTGTTGCTACACTGTGCTCTTGGTATATCTCTTTTACAAATCACTCCCTTGAAATTTTGGGAAAAATAATGAAATAATGAATACCTTTTTACTATTTAAAATAGTTTATGAAATTAGATTTCGAAAAATCAATTTTTGCTTGTATTTGAATCTTAAAAAAAGAAAAAAAATTCATGTTTATTTATTATTATTATTATTATTTTACTTTATTTTAACACCTGTGTGTTTGATAAAAAAGAGCACCAACACGTTTACAAGAGAAGCACATCGACTTTGTGGGGTGCCAAATTTTTTCAATGCATCGACATGATACAAGTTTTTTTGTTTTTGTTTTTTGTTTTTTGTTTTTTGTTTTTTTTTGTTTTTTTGTTTTTTGTTTTTGAAATCTTCAAATGATGCGATTAATATTTTAATGCAATGATGCAATTTGTATTTAAATGCGTCAGTGTTGTAATTGTTATAAAAGCACTGAGATAGTAGAATTCGTTTTTATTTTCTAAATCCTTTAAACAAGTGCATACTAGTGCTGTTTTTATTTAATTGTATTGGGGCATTTTTGTACAAGAGGACCGATATGATAACATATTTTATATTTTTTGGAATGCCGGAAACTAGTGTAGATATTATTTGAATGGCCCAGTGCTATTATGATTTAAACACATCTATGTGATTTTGTTCTGATATGCGCACCGATAGGGTTTAAAAGCTATCTAAAATTTTATTTTCACATAAAATGACATATTAATATCAAATTATCCTTTAGGACACATCCACATGAATTACAATAGTTCATAGTATACATTATCCTCTTAATGTCGCCTTGTTCTTGAAAATTGGTTTGAAAACTATATTGAAATTCAGATTGTGGTTATATGGTTCTCGAAATTAATTTTAGATATGAACACAATTTTATTTTTGTTTTTTCTCAAATGCAGGGAAAAAATATCAATAATATCAAATGGCCAATTCTTTAGATTCTAGCTCATTCCATATTGCTGATCAAATTCCTTTCCGGACTTCTCCCTTTCCATCTCTAGTAAGTTCAGATTTTATTTATATTTCGATTATCTAATTGATTTTGTTTTTTAATCCATTTCAATTTGAATAAACTTATGTATCCAAATTTGTAGGATCCTGATTTAGAATTGAGTTTAGGTGCATAAAATATTCCTCCATTTCAAAAACGTTGGAAGCTCTTATCAGGAGCTATATATCGCAAGAAGTTGGTAGGAAAATTGACAACCTCTTCACCTTGCGAATTGGAACATGGAATCTTCTAGCCACAATCCTAGATCAACAGTGGTAATAATTGTTTAGTATAATGTAATTTCAACAAACCAATGACATTGGTGTGCCTACTAATATCATTGATATTATACTAATGTCATTCAATATGTTTTTGAAATTAGGATTCTAGTGATGACGAACAACCCACCTAACATCTTCTGGTGCACCCCACTAGTACGTCAACTCGAGAGAAGGATGAATTAAGAGCAAGGCTCGAAGAGGAAGCATAGAAAGAATGGCTGAATCAACCACTTATTCAATTCTCACTGCATCCAAATTCACCAATTAGGAATGACTACAACAATAGTAGTTCTTAATCACAAGTTGGAAATGGAGGCAATCAAATAGAGGTTGGTATGGATGATTAATTACAGGATATGAGTACCATGGAGGCAATGTTTTTAGATGCATTCCAAAACAATGAGCTAGGGGATGATGCTCATATCACTGTTATCTTATTTGAAAGCCTGAAATCTGATTCCACCACCCTCTCTTTAGACATGGAGGCAAGTCAAAGTATACTTAGTTGGGGACAACCATGTTGCTGTACAACTTGAAAGAAAAATTTTCCATGTCAAATGCATGTTTCTCAGTAATATTGAGGTAATTCACTTGCCTGATCAATTAGGTCCATTATATTTTGAGAAATCTTGTCATACAATCAACATTAATAATGGTCGATTTTACAAAATTTAAATATTGACATCATACAATTATATTGCCCACAAATTACAAGCTATTCAAAGATAAGGTTCTCATGAGTGATAATGTCTTGTTGGGGAGGCAAAACAATTGTTGAAAATGTGACGTGTTGAGTACACATCATATCATGCATGTATAAATGATTGCATTCTAAATAGAGGAGAATATGCAAACAAAGAGATATGTCCTAAATATGGGCATGATAGGTATCGTAATTAAAAAAAGGGTAAATCACATGGTACTCCTCATAAGATATTGATGCACATGCCTATAATCCCAAGGATTCAAAGGCCATTTTGTTGCAAATAATTAGCTATGTTGTAGGGATGGCATGCCTCACACATAAGTGAGTCAGGAGTTATTCGAATCCCAACTAATTCAATACCCATGAAGCATAGAGAGGATACATGGCCTAAAAAATTCAAGGATGAAGTACGAATTCTACAACTCAACATACCCATGGATGTCATCATCCCAATTCCCTCTAAAACACCAACTATTATGTTTGGCCTGTACTAGTGATCAATAACAATACCCCCCCCATGGTTGTCTATGAAGAATGAACATCTTATTTTGGCTCTCATAGTACCTGGTAGAAGAAAAGTGAAGAATATGGATGTCTACTTACCACCATTGGTATATGAATTGAAGGAATTATGGGAAGGAATGCATGTGTACAATGTATCAAGACCCATCTCAATAGAGATGATTTTACATTGTATGAAATGTGTGCTTACACCATACAAGATTATCTAGGCTTAGGAGTTTGCTTTGGTAAAATAATTTTTTATTGATTTGTTTATATACGTAACAATATTGTTTCACATATTAATTTTGTTCGTTGCAATTGTTCTGATCTTCATGGTCGCTAACGTGCCTACCTATATGCATAATTTCGTAGATCTTGTAACAGAAGGGTATCATGGATTAAATGTTGTGGATCTTCTCTAAAGGATAGGTGGTCAATCCACATGAAAGAAAGTGTATGACTTCTCTAGGGTATTCCTCATAGAAGAGCACCCTAACAGAAGAGCAACATCTACTTTCAATGGTAAATCAAAGAGAACCCAAAGGCCTACAATAATGAAAACAACTGAATGACTTAGAGCACATGAGAGAGAATGAGAAGGAGTTTGCATAAATGTTCAAGTCAAATGCGATGATCCATAATTCTTCGACACCTATGTTGAGAAATTTCCCATTGGGATGAAAAGGAAATATGTCTTTTATGAGCTCCCATATTGGGAGCATCTTAATATTGCCCACTTACTAGATCCCATGCATATATTTAAAAATGTTTGATCTTCCTTATGGAGGCACATATCATCGAAAAAAAGTGACACATTGGCTGTTAAGAGAGATCTTATTTCTTCAAAAACTAAAAAGAAACATTGGCCAAGACAAGAATCTAGAGGAGAGGCTAGTCCCTCTTGGTATTTCAAAGTAGGTGAAGTCCCATGGATTTTAAAGAAATATGATTGTTATTTGGAAAAGGAAGTTATAATGAGTGTGAGGGTGCTTTCTTTATATGGGTATTCACTATGACTCTACTTCATTGTGGAAGAGCGTTTGTTGGGGTTGAAATCTCATGACCATTTGAACCTTCTAAGAGTACATATGTCAAAAACATGATTTTACTGTACATTGTCATTATCCTCTGTTCGTGCATGGTTGTGTGAACCATGACTTCCCATAATACCAACGATGTGCCATATCTAAATTATATGCATTTGTACGTTGGATCACATCAAAGGAGATTCATATGGCTAACATTCCACGGTGTTGTTAAGAGATAGATGAGATTGTTTGTATGTTTGAGAAGGAACTGCTGACGAGTTTCATGGACTTGCAGGCTCACCTTATAATTCACCTAGTAGATGAGGTTTAATTAGTTGGGATGGTTTCTTATCGTTGGATGTTGTTCTTAGAGAAGTACATGAATAAATTGGAAGGTTTTGTTCGACAAAGGGAAAAGCCCGAGGGGTTCTCTAGCAGAGGGTTATATATATCATATGAGTCTTTCTAGTATGCCACTGAGTACATCAAGTAGATTAACCACACACCAGGTGCGACAATTTGGGAAGACGGAAGGAATGAAGAAAAAAGAGAAGGTGAGCTTCTCGAAACGAATGAAAAGAGGCACACAATAAAGAGTAAGTGGCTTATCATTTGCCAAATTTCTACACAGTAAATATTCACACTGAACTTCATATTAATGCATATTTTGATCTCATACATACTATATATGTTGGTTTGATTTCATTAGTGAATTAAGAAACTGAAGCCATTAACAAATTCATTCTTTACAATATGGAAGCGACACAACTGTGGGTCGCATTGTATGAGCAGACGAGGAGGAAATGGGACAATTATAGGAAAGAATTCAAACATTTGAATGGTAGAAGTATGCCTTATCATGATCATTTAAAAAAAAATATGCTAATGACATGCCCTAATAGTTGGGTTGTTGATCAAGTCAGAGAGAAATACAATGCATCTGGTCGTTATCCGCGTGCTGAAGAGGATGTGCTAAACATAGGGATTATGTGTTGCAACTCGGTAATTATGATATCTTTATGTACATTTTTAACTTCATACTACACCTTTGAATTGTTACATCTATATATATTTTATATTTTTAATTATGTTTGGGTTATTAGACACATGACACTGTGATTTTTTCACTTTTTTATAGGTGCATTTGTTCCCATATAGGTGGGCATATGGACATAATTTTGGCACGAAGGATGATGATGATGGATGCATGATACAAGACTTTGGAGTTTAAGTTGAGTTTGACCAATCTAGTCGTGCTATCCATTGCGATCAAAACCTAATGCACGGTACATTAGGTTACATTGGAAAGATACAAGAGATTATTTAATTGGACTTCTCTTCATTCCAATGTGTTATTTTTAGGTGCAAGTGGTGGGAAACCTTTGATTGGAAAAATGTAAAGGAAGATCACAATAGTGGGATGATATCTATCAACTCTATAAAGATGTGGCATGAATCTAGGGAGCCTTATATTTTCCAAAAACATTGCAACCAAGTGGTTTTTTACCCAGATGTGTTGGATATGGATTGGTGGTTCAACTTAAGGCACAAACCTAGATCAAAACATATTTTTGAGAACAACAATGTTATCATGCCAGGCAAGGAAGATAATGAGGGCAATGTCAACAAAAAGTGATATATACTTGTGTTATTTCATCATTTATACTATTGTTGCATGTTTTTATTTCGTTAATTTTAGTAATTTTATTGTTTTTTTCGTCTTGTTGGCATTTAATATAAATGGTAAGATTCACAAACGTTTTTACACTTTTTTTGGTAGTGGAATCATTTTTACACTTAAAACTAAATATTACCAATTGTGTACAATATATATGATAATAAAGATTCAAGGTTACAATCCTTCTCAAATAGGAAATGAGAAGAATATAACCAAAATGAAAAAATAGTGAATTTAGAAACAAACTTGAATATTTATTCTTGATTTAGATACTTATTGGTTTATTAATCAGTTCACATGTTTTTTCTTCTTGTTTATGAGGACTTTAACAATGAAAAAATTGTGTATTAATATGTAAGATTAAATTCTTGTAATGAGAGGTAAAGTCATGTTTACTATATTTAAATTACAATTCTTGCAACATTATGTAAACTAAAAGGAGGTCTTATGCATGTATAAAATGTTGATTACTTTTATGGGCCATAAGAGAAACAAATGGGATTACATGGATGCATGAAATGTTTTAATTTTTTCTTCATGTATAATGAAACAATTTTGAATTTTCTTTTCAATGGTAATTATAAATAAAAGTTGAATTAATAAATATTCTATGGCTAATAATTAAATGATAAATAATGTGATGGTGATTAAGAGGCATTTGTTTGACTTTCAAATAGACTTGGTGATGCATTTTTCTTTCCTATTTAGACTATTTAAAATAAAGATCTATTTTTATGTATTTATAAGTAAATTATTTAAAGTAGACATGTCTTTATCATTGTGAAGATGATGTAATATTAGCTAGGAGAAATGTGAAAACATGAATTTCATTGACTATCTCATGATAAATATGTGTATAAAATAATATTTCTTGAGTGATTCATTAAGAAATAATTAAATATAATATTTGTCAAAAGTTTAAATCTAATATAGTATGATTTTTGTATTATTTAACTCATATTTATTATTAAAAAGAGTTGAATTGAAACTAGTACAATAGAAAATAAAGAACCAAAATAACACCAAAATGTTATATCTTTATTACTAGAAAAAAGTTCACTTGTCTCTTTAAGGGAGAAATTCCAATAGAGAAAATCCCCAACTACAAGTAACTTCACAAGCCTTATTTAACTTTTCTCGATCCTCATCATTAGAGAGAGAAATTTTTAATTTAAATTGGTAAGAGTTGCTATAAATATTAAATTTAAATTGCTTGAAAATCTCATAACTTTAGTGATAAATTGAATTTTATATAAAGCATATATATATTTTTAAGTTATATTAAATCTAAATTAATTATAAAAAATTCGGACTTAAGGCTTTTAAATTTAACAATAGATTGAATTTTATAAACCAATATTGAACTGGTTAAAATTGTTTTTTTTGGAATAATCTATTACTATTAAATATTTTACATTAAAAATTGAATGAGTTACACATTTTCGTTTTATTAAGAACCAATTAAATTATTTTACCTTTAACTATTTTTTCCTCGTGAGTGTTAAAATATTTTACTAATTAAGTTAGAATGAATATGAATGAACTATCTAAGGAATACAAAAATATTTATCATAATTTTACAATCATAGTTTCAACCAAACTAAACTTTATAATTTATAAAAATATCTTTGCATTTTTTTTTAAAGTAAGTTGTTTTGCATGCAATTTCATATATAAAATTTTGATATAAGTTCATCAATACATAATCTATAATAAAAATTAGTTCATAAAAATAAACATCATCATGATAACCATTTAACAAACATAAATATCATCTAAGATACACATTCAAATTCACTACCATCATCTAATTAGATGCACCTCTAACACATATAAACATCATTAGCTAGCACACAAATCTAATAATCTAACAGGGCATCGTCATTGTGATCACATCTAACAAAACAAAAATATTGTACTCTAACATCATCACCACACACATCCTCAAATTAATATACATCTCATGTCAAATAACAGCTACACATACACATCTATCTGCAAGCACAGTAAATGAACATATCTAACATGACCCAACAATATACACATCAACACCAACATATAAATTGAGTACATAAGCATGAACAAAACAAATGCACCTTATATATATATAATATATATATATATATATATATATATATACATGAAGTCAAATTATATATATATATATAAATATATATTTGAATTCATGTAGATAATATATATATATATATATATATATATATATATATATATATATATATATATATATATATATATATATATCTACAATGAAGTCAAATAACTACAATCAAATATTTGATATATATATTTCAAATAGCTACATCAAGTCAAATAACTGCAATCAAATATCTGATGCAACAGATGTAGTAGAGCCAACTTGGTCTATAGCAGAAGAAAATAGATGGTCAACCATTGCCTCAATGTTTGTCAAACTTTGAAGTGGAGGAGGAGGTGGCTGATTTGTAGCAGAAGACGATGGATGGTCAACTACTACCTCAACTCTGTCGAACTCTGAGGTGGAGGAGGATGTAGTTGATCTGCTCTGTCAAGAGAAATGTAAGGCACATCATTTAGCTCTGACATCTGATCATCAGGTGAATGAAGAGGAGGTGTACTACTGAAAGGATCATTGATACCCTGACCATGATCTGATGGGGTAGTGCTACCAGAAGCATCATGATCACCACCCTTATCATCATGATCTGACGAGGTAGTAATGCGTGAAGGCTCATTTGATGTATCTGGCACTACATGCCCTACATCCCTCATTTTTCCAATAGCCTACTAGCTCCGATGATATGGCGCATAAGAGTCAACACATCACGTAGATAGTCCATGTACGGATCCAAGAACCTAGCGTTTGCACTGATGTCTCTAGCCCTCACAGGGTGAACTACCTCCTCAAGAAAAACTCTAGATAATCTGTCGCATTATTCCATCCAAAACCTCATACTATCCCTATGGGTTTGGATGCCCATGCTCACCTAAGGATGTGCCTCACCCTCTTGGGCCTCGTCCACCTCGTCATCTGCTCCATCTGTTGGGGGAGGAGGCATGTCCCCATGGAAATGTGCTGATGTCTACAAAATATATAGTACACAACAATAAATATAAAATTTCATTAAACAATTTAATAAAACATGTTAAAGAACATATTAAAATATATTTTATTTTGATTAATTAAAACAATAAAATGAAACTAGACTAATTTAAACAAAACACTAATATTACCTCTATCATCTGCAAGCTCATCCATTGTGAAGAGGATGCTGGGACATTGTCTCCAATCAATACCTGCGTACAAAAATGATAACATGATAAACACATGGTCATCCTCATTGGCCAGTAGCACCAGTGACTGGGCGGGAATCTTGGCCGGATACTCTGGCAGGCCCCTCTTGGGCATCATATGCACCAACATGTGCATCTGGACCTCAGTCATCGGTCTATGAGGGAAAGGGTCAAATGTAGGGGTGATCTCTAGAAACATCTAAAAAAAAAAAAAATCTCCGAAGCAAAAGGGAAGCTCGTGCTTCCATGTATCTTCACATGAAATCTATCTAAATCCATACAAAATTGCCGCAAAAAAATGGTAGACCATCTAATACATTGTGGCTCCTGAATCAAAGAATTGACATAATACAAAAGACGACAATTAATGTGCTGCTCATCACTAGTAAAGTGTGCAATGGTGGTGACTAATAATGAGAAACAACTAACCTCCTGTTCAACAAAAGGAGAAATTTGTAACTATATACTACGCACCTAAAAATATGTTGGACAGACTACATGAGGCCCAACATATCTCTGAGAGTAGGCAAGCTAACTCTCTGTTTCAATCCCCTGGGATAATGAGGGAAAATCCTCCCCTCCTAGATCGTATAGTGATAAAGTATATGTCCTCCTTAGAGGGCTTATACCATGCCTCAGGACTGACATGGAGACCCTTCTTCTGGACACTCCACCAGTGAACTAGATGTGACAATAAGATATAATGCACCTTTAGGGATGTAGCCTCCTCATAATACTTGAGGAGGCTTACATTCCTTAAGAGAAACCGTGTCACTACACTAATAGGGTGAGAGTATAAATCCCTCTCCCTCTCTTGGGCCTCCCATGGTCGGACCATATTGTATTGGTTTGCCATTTTCTCCTGATCAATCTACTTCTCCCTCTGTTGGCGTCTTTGCTACATGATTGACATATAAAATACATTAGCCTCATACATAAAAAACAATTTTTTTATTAAATGAAAAATTTAGTTATAAATATGGAAACATAACTTTCAATTATAAAAATCCTCAGTGCGCCCAAAAAATAGTAATGCATCGGCTCTGATACACTATCAAACACAAATGCACCAGATACAATGTATACATATGTATGACACACCATTGTTGGTTCACATATTTAAATTTTCATTGTGTTGTATCTCAAAATTTGCACTGTTGTACACGTATAACCATTTCACACCGGTATAGAACATTCAGGTTGTCGAATGCAACAAGCTATATTTTTTAATATTATTTTTTTTTATGCATTTGGTAAATATCAACGCACTGAGCATAACCTAAAAATGTACACACTGATTTACAATTTATAGTTTTTCCCACTGTGTTTTCATTTACGAAACACATAACAAAAATAGTAGTACGTTAGGTTCACGTATCGAAAGACGATGCACCCTATAAATTTATTGGGTGCACCATCGGTGCGATCTAAAGCTGTCAAGCGCACTGTGAAAGATTTGTTTTTCAAAACCAATAGATTTTTTGAGCTGATATGCAATTCTAATCTGCTAAAAAATTAAATTAGAGAGAAACATAGACATTACTTGTACATTTGCTCATCGAGGAGGCATTGTTGACGGAATTGAGAAAAACAAATTTCAACACCGTTTGAGAAAATTAGAAAGCAATAAACTGAGCATGATACAAAAGTATGATGAGAAAGAGAAGCACTGACGTCAGGGTCTTGCATGAGGCAAGAGTGGCACTGGTGCTTCAGAGATCTCTAGCACTGTAGATGGTAAAAATGAAATTTACGACCCAAAGGTTTTATTTTTTATTTAACCCTCCTTGAGTGTGTTATTTTAACCACATCAGTGCGTCAAATATCCAAGAGCACCATTTTTTTTTAAACCTATAGCGATGATTTTGTTAAGATGCCCCAAGGTATTCTAATACATTTACAACATGAGTGTTTTGTTGGGCTATAGCACCGCAATTTTTTTAAAATTAAAAACTGCTAGTGGTGCTCTTTAGAAGATGCACTAGGGCATTTATTACATGAAGAATATTGGTGCTTTGTTGGAATATAACACCATATTTTTTTGAAAATTAAAAACTATAGCAGTTTTGCTTCTACACCGAGGCGTTTTTCCACAAGAAGGGCACTAGTGCTGTAGGTGTATATGCCACCAATAATTTTTAATATTTAACCTTTTTCTGGTGCTATTGATTGTGCAAGCACCGATGCGTTTTGTTATTTATTGCACCGTGTTTTTTTGTTTTATAAAAATAAAATTTCCATGGTGCACCATGTTCTGTTTGGTGCCAGTTCTTATATGGATAGTAAAGAACTAGTGTGTTTGTATATTGTAGATGCACTGTAAAAAAAGAATTTGCTAAAACATCTGCCCCCCCACCTCCGCTAGTGACCTCCGTTACAAACATATTTTGGGCTAATTTTATAGGGGCTTCTGCAAAAACCTCCACTATAAGGTCTTTTCCTTGTATTGAAAGAAGAAAAAAGTTACAAGTATCCCTATTGAATAAAATCTCCGAGTAAGTAACACTCTATACTAAAATGTTGAAGAGTAGCAACATCAAAAGAATCCTTGGTGAAAGCAGTCAATATCTTGAGACCTGTACACCAGAAATCCAAACAAGAAGGATGTGTACAATTGGAAATTTTGGCATGACATTAATGAAAGTCACAATACTCATTGAAGTCATTTTTTATTATCATGAGAAAGCCTTATAGCAGTCTCCATGATCATAAAGGATACAATTATGAATTCATGAGGTATGTATAAGTTATTTTTTAAAAGTCTAACATTAGATGTTGAGTTCATTATTTGATTCTAGGGTTTATAGTTGTCTATCTATGATTGTAAATAGTACATGTGAAACCCTAACTATATAACCCTGAAATCCTAACCCTTGGCCTCTAGGGTTTGTGAGCTAACTAGGGCATATGTCAAGTATGATTAGATGAGAAAAATAAGTTGTATTTTGACATTAAGTACCTAGTCCTAGATTTGGCATTTTTTTACTCTAGGATTTCATCCTCCATTGTTGCTTAGAAACCCTATATTTACAAAATTAACATCATGCTTTTAGTATCACATATTTTGTACTTGTCAATAAGCATTGCATGAATAAATTTTAAAATTCAGAGGGAACACGTCGATAAAGGAAACTCTACAAGGTTTATAAAAGGAGCAACTCTAGGTATGTCTAAAAATACAAGATTTGTAGTAAAATTTTTTCATTAAAATTATTTTAAAATTTCCTTGTATTACTATCTTATGTTTAGGGTTTTGAATCGCAAATATTCTTGTCAGGAAGATACATCACTATATTGAATCTACCTTTGTCATTTTTTCATTTTTGTTGAAACCATAACCTTTAGGGTTCACTATGAAAGCCTAACTTTTGATGCTTAGGGTATCTTGTCATGCACTAGACCATGACTAACTTTCGTAAGTCTTAGTGAAGGCCATGAGGAGAGAATGACGTCCGAAGGATTGGGTAAGCATCTAAGACCGATACTCCTTGAGGATTATAAATCCAAGATAGGTAGTAGACCGACACTCTTTGAGGATATGACAGGGTATCCAAGACAAGAGTGGTTGAAAAGGATCAATGTTATTTGAGGATTGGTAATCCAAGATAAGAATAGTCCTAAAGGGACATACTTGGTGAACATTTAGGTTGGGTATGTGCCCTGAGAGGTAGTGTATAAATAGATTTATTTTGTGTAAAAACCGTCTTAGATTCCACCAACCGATCAGGTTGGCCAACCCTTCAAGTGATCACGGTTTGTTGGTCTTTGGGTATATGTTCCTAGAAGTCTCATTTGAAGTTGATAAGAAGAGAATTTGGGTCTATGGTCTTGGAAGTTTTGCATTGTAGAAATAAAAAATTGCTTGAAATAAAATGCAACAAATAACTAAATCACACACACAATAGCCAAGAGCTAGGTGGGATAAAGTTGAGCAGTACTTAAATGAGTTTTTTTTCATGTATATGACTCCAAAAATAGTTAATATTTCAAATCCAGATATGTGAATGAAAGTACTTGCAAGAAAAAGTAAGGAGAAGAAGTTAGATGAGATAAATAATTAATAAAATAAAAGAAAATTCATATTAGTGCCTTGTGCCCAGTTAATAGAGTAAAAGTTTCTCCTATTGCCTTGCATGAAAAATGACAATTTGTGGTCTTTCACTCAAATATAAACACAATGGTTAAAGAAATAAAAATACTACATGATTTTTTTCATGTAAAAGTTTCTTGTTTATTACAAACCTTTATGTAAATTCCACTTGGATAAGACATACAACAAAAATCAAACAAATTTTGTTGTCTCACATAACTCTTATCGTTTTTAGCTATTTTCTTTAGATAGTTGTTCCACTTCAACTTTCAAATTGATACTAGTTTTCCTACACATATTCATGAGACCAATGAGGCAAACTTAGATTAAATTTGACCAAACATTAAATTTAATTGCATGAATAAATAATAATTAAAAGGACTTGAGTGCATGAATACCTAAATGAGCTCCTCTTAGTTCCGAGAATAAATTGTTGGAGTAGTTCAATCTTGGAGAAAACTTTCCTCCACTCGACGAAGCAACAACAAAGTCAATATTGAATTTTTTGTTGCTCTGTTGGATTGAGGGTGTTTTGATCCAATATTATACAAATCATAATTTAGTTGCTATTGAACAGGGTCAACCGCGTGAAGGTAGAAGCTCTCATTGCCCCTCCCCCTGCTCACATCACTCTCAATTTCCTAGTACCCAATCTATATACTATATGGGAGACAGTTGAAAGCAAGACATTAAAATACATAAAAAAACAAATAGCAAACATCCATTCATTCATAAGTCCACAAAATGTTTCCTCTCAATAAATTTTATTATAAAAAAATATGTTTACATAATATGAAACAAGTTCATGGACATACAAAAACATATGGAAATTATTCATTAACATATAACATTCATTCACTAATCATAGACACAAAATACTTCATCTTAAATTTTTTTATAATAAAAAATGTGTTTTCATGACATGGTACGTGATGTTTCTAATGATATAACTAGTAGAATCAATTTTTTTTAACAGTCTAGTCATGCACTCATGACGTTATCAAGGTTGTTGCAAGAGGGGTGGATCATCAACTGTAACATGAAAGATATGTTAAAGTGATATTTTTTGTTATTATTCATTAATAAAAATAGCATTAGATTTTTCTTTACCTCGTGAACTAGTCGACATTGTTGGAATGGATGCCCCATGCTCCTCTTCTAGTACATGATCCTCATATATGAAACTATCAGCCATTGAAAGCTGGCTTGTGGTGTCTATATGTTGTGGTGTAATCTCTGCCAAAAAATCCTATATAATAAAGAAAATTGTTTTTTGGTTAGACAACATAAAAGTTGAAAAAAAAAATTCATAATTAAACTTATGATATAAAGGAACACTTTAAAATATTGTTGTTACCTGATACCTTTGAAGATTTTTGTTGAACAAGTTGATCCTATATTTAATATCAGGACTTTTATTTCTAATACGAATCAAACGAACAAGTTCTTTGTTCGTTCTAACCAAAATCTCATTGAATGTGATGATTGGGTTAGGAGACATTTACATCCCATCATCATCAAACTAATCAGGATCACTAAGCACTTCCTCTACAAATACCGTGGACTTCTCTTAGGATGGTGACTTCCCCTTATCAACCTATTTATCAAATAAGTTTAATTTGTTATCTTATTCCACCATCCTCAACTATAAACATTCAAATATTTGAATTTGATGAAACATTTTAGATCAATAATGGGCATCATTTGGCTGAGAACCATTACGAGGTGACTAGACAATGGGCTGTGATATTTTTTTTAATAGAATTACTTAGATTAGTTGTAGATTAGGAGGCCTAGTTAGTAGTACTGAGTAAGTCAATGGCATAATTTAATGAAAACCATTGTCTTTCATGGATCATTATATTTTCAAATGGACAATTGAGTTAATTATCACATGAGTTGAAACTATTATGTAATTGAAAGGGGAAAATGAAGATGAATAATTTATATTAGCAACATAGAAGTGGCCTTAAAGGATGTCAACCTTACTGATGTCGAAGAAATTAGACAGGACATTGCTAGGATTCTAAGAAATGCGAAACCACCATCATGCAACATAACTAAGGAAAATGGTTTAAGCAAAAAACTCTGAACATGTTATTCCATAAATTTTTTAAAAATGAATAATTTAATCGCTGAAACTTAGAGGATTAAACCCTTACTATTCATTTGGAAGGTCAATTCACACATCACAACTAAGGGAGTAGTTCAGGGAGAAGAGAAGGGTATTATACAAGGAAAGGAAGCCATCGACTCTTTCATTAAAAATAACATGAGAAGAATTGTAATACAATATTGTGTATGGAAAATCCTAAAGGTCATGTATATTGCACTATATCAATCCATTAGTCCACAAACTAAGAATTGGAGTTAGTAAAATCATTCACTAGGGGAATGTTTATTAGTATCTCATCCCCAAGACTAAAATGGGTGGTTGATTTAACAAATATTGGTACGTTGGAAATAAGTTCAATGCATGGTAGTTCTAATCATAAAGCATGTGGAAAATAGTTGTATAACCTATGAAATATTCCTTGATTTGCCTAGTAGTCATAAGGGTTGCACACATTTGAAAATGTCTTCGATACCAAGATGTTTAAAATCCTCAAATTTTATATGAGACAAAATATTAGAATGCGTATTCTATATTTTTCTCGTTATTCAATTTACATGGGTTTTAGTTGAGCCTCTATAAACAATTTCTTGCACTATAATTTAATCATAACCTCAAACTAGAGTTGGATGAAGAAAGATCACAAATATGGGATGCCTTAAAGGGTATTATCATTCATTCGTACAACCACAAAATATTTTATCTCAATAATTTTTATCACAAAAAATATGTTTATATAAATATAAAAAGGCGTTCAATTTTTTTTTATTTTTTTTATTTATTTATTTATTATTTTTTTTTATAGAAAAATCACAAATTTTTATTAAGATAGTCAAAAGTTACATGTGCACATGCCATTAGGCATTCAACCTCTTAGAAAAAAATGTGGCACTCAAAAAATTAGGCTTTAAATAAACAATTGCAATAAATTTTTATCAAGTTTTTTTTTTTTTTGTTGGTAAATACAGAGTTAGCAAGGATGACTTGATCTTGGCCCCCTTCAGTTGTTGTGGGCTCTAGTGTATGTCTTGTTGCTGACCTAGTCATATGACTATGCTGTTGCAAGTGGGGATGAACATCAATGACAATAAGAAATAAATGTTAAATTCATATTTATAGTTATTATTATTAAAAATGTTTTATTAATAAAAAGAACAGTAAAGTGTTCTTTACCTGCTTTGGTATTGGAGGGAAGAAGAATACTTTCAGATGTCGCCATATTTTCTCTAGCATCATTTTGTACATTCTCTAGTGTAGAAACAAGAAACATTATAATTAATACACCATTTTCATTTAAATATTTTAAATTGTAATCCATACTATGATGTTTTTATAACACATCAAATACCTCCAGTACCGAGAACATCAACCTTAAGAGGCACTGCATTGTTAGTAGGCTCATGTGTTGTATGCACATTTCTTGCCTGCTTTTTACAATCAAGCACATTACTTTATGGCCAAAAATAATAATCAATAGATTGTATAAGTAACCATTTATAAATGTTATTCATTGCTTTTATTTTCTTGAGTGTTAGGTTGGGTGCTGGAAGACTATGAGGATGCCAAGATTGTCCTACATTCAACCATGACTTGATAACAGTGCTTGAAAGCAAGCTTTAGGTCTTCCTTCGTGGGAGCCTCTTTGAAATGTGAGCCCTGCAATTTTGCATGAGAACACAATTTTTTCTTTTTCTGTGGTATTAAATTAAAATGGTTAAGAATTTATAATTTGGATGCAAGTTATTTTATTATATACTTACAATTTTAGCGATCAACCTTGAGTAACCACTCGGGCCATGATGATGCTACCCATGTTTGGATATTCTAGCCATCGTGGCTTTGGATGTATCTGGTAGCCTATTTATAAAATATTGAAAAAATTAATTAGATGTTGCAATGATGATAAAGCATCATAATTACATTATTAAAAGTGCCTCATACCTTCCTAGTCCAAGTGGTGTCTTCCCTGCTTTTCAAAGTGCCTTCTTGTTTGCATCTGCCATGAGCACTTTCCACTCCATATTTGGAATCACTGGAGGGAGCTCATGCTATTGGCATTATGATATAGGTGTTATCCTTGATGGAAAATCACATAGATGACAATTCTCAGTACAATAGGTTAACAACAAATGATTACAGATCAGACTCCAGAGGTTGAAGAAAGAGAGGTATATATTAGTTCACTTTGTCAAAGTGGGTTATCCATGCAGGTCCATAGAACAAAAAGAGAATATGCATATACATGCACTCTCACAAGAGGAAAAGTGCGTACATGTTGGAAAAACAAGGAAATTCAAGAGCAAAGAATACGAGGGGTCAATACCATGGTATTAGCCCACAATATTGACCAGAGTAACAACTATTTGATCCCATCCAAGAATACCATGGGTACTAAGTGGTTTTGGTTTGAGGTATTGACAAAGGATCTAAGTATATAAGCAGGGGAAGATCAAAGGGATAGAGGTGTGAAAATATTTAATATCTTATGAAGAGTTAGATCAAATATGAAAGTTATGGGTTTCTTATGCTTTGCTTGATCTAAACTAGGGATTCACCTAAGTGGTTGATGATGGATGATGGATCAAGATCATCAGGCCTGAAATGAATCATCATTATGTGGTTTGATCATAGATAGTCTAGATCTGAATACTAACATCTATTTTATTCTATAAATGTTATGATCTGGGTATGACTGAAGTCTGGAATAGCTATGAAGTTTTAAGTTAGTATTTGCAGATCTATACACTGGTCGCTTTGGTAAAAGCGCGTAGACATGCTGGTTCATCACATCGAAGTAGCATATACATTATGAAATATGATTTTTGAAGTTGCAGTTAGTTTTGGTTTTTGTTGCAAAGTTCTGGGTTCTGCTTTGGTGACTGTGTTTTGGTGACAGTTTTCTGAATCTTCAGATTGATTGAATGTGATTTGTTTCAGTGATGATGGGTTTTCAATGAATGGTTGTATTGCAGTGGTGATTAATTTTGAGCTTCAATGTTGTTGATGGGTCCAGTATAAAAATTTGATGAAACGAGGCCTTCAGATTGTGGTGTTGTGTTCCAGTAGTATCCAGTCTGAAAATTTATGAAACGTGGCCCCTGGAGGAAGGAGAGAAGGTCGTAGCCTTCTGCAGGCCGACACCTACGTACTGGTAAACATATCAGCCAATACAAGAGCCAGGGGGTTGGAGCTCCCTTGTAGTAGCATCTGGATAATGAGTGAAGGTTGGAGCCTTCTGTAGGCCGATGCCTATGTACTGGTAAACATATCGGCCAATACAAGAGATAGGGGGTTGGAGCTCCCTTCCAATAACAATCAGAGAATGAGTGAAGGTTGGAGCCTTCTATAGTCTGACACCTACATACTGGTAAACATATCAGCCAGTACAAGAGCAAGGGGGTTAGAGCTCCATACCAGTAGTAGCTGGAGAATGAGTGAAGGTTGGAGCCTTATGTAGGTTGACGCCTACGTACTAGTAAATGGATCAGATAGTACAAGACCTAGGGGGTTGTAGCTCCCTTCCAGTAGAAGCTAGAGAATGAGAGAAGGTTGTAGCCTTCTGTAGGTGGGTTCCTACGTATTGGTATGAGTTTGCACCAGTACAAGATTGTAAACAGGTTTTTCTTATATTAAAGGAAGATAGAGATGACAACAACAGGTGGTTTTGTCCCGCATTAGGTTTCCACCTTAAATCTTAGTGTTCATGTGTGTTTCTTATGTGTGACGGTTTATTCTATTATTACTGCACATGGTTATTGTTTATATGGTTAATAAAGTACTGTTGCACTGATGAAATTTAACATATGATGAATTAACTGAATCAGAAGTTCACTGGATATACGTTGGTTGCCTTAAAGACAGTTGCGTGTACATGCAAGTTACCTTCATTGAAGTAGAGTATATAAATTTGAGTATGAAAAGAAAATGTTATTGGTTTGATAAATATTGATTCAACCCCCCCACCCCCCCTCTCATTATTATTCCCAACACATGCGACTTTGTCATTTCCAAATGAGACCTATACTGGTCCCAAAAATATTTTAAATGTAAGCCCGTCTTGGAGGTAACTCAAGTTTTGTTGAATGTACCCTCACTAAATAGGTGAAACATCTTGGCTATAAGTTCATCTTTCAACTTGGAGTTGTGGGATTCCCAGTTTGTGTGAATAGTGGGCCCAAATATTTCCATGGTTAGGTCATACAAACGCATATAAAATACATTTTTTCCTGCAAAACGATACTATCATTAGTTTAAAATTATCACAAACTATACGTTAATTTCAATTAGATTGTACTTAATATTTAAAACAATTCTTAAATACATGGAAGTTTCTCTATTTTAATGGGGACATTGTCCTCATCTACTAAAAACATAATTGGTAGTGTTCCCATGCTAGTAACATAGGAAGATCCAAGAATCTCGCTTCAAATTGTGTAATGATATCATGTTCCGCATCCAAAACATCATCTATAGATCCTCCCATGTGTGGTTGAGCAGGTGTACTAGTCTCAATGGCTAGTGCATCACTCACATCAGAGCATCAATGCTGCTACCAACACCTCCCCCCATAGTCACAGCATGAGGATCATACTCTGCCAATAACTCTTCTAAAATAAAGAGTTTTTTTATTATAAAGGATGAGATAATTAAAATCATAAACCAATGAATAGGATAAATAAATGAATTGTTCACCCCATAGTAATGAATTTGGTGCATCACAGTCTTGATTTCGCCTCTTATCTGTTATGTCTGAGGCTTAATCAAAACTAAAGAACTTAATTTCTTGTTTTCTTTCATTCGAAGATTCTTTATTGCTTGGATCAGATCGATGGAAATACAAATTTCTTCTTCAATAAGCTCTTCCTTAGGAGCATCTATGGATTTCTCTAAGGCTGGTGCCTTCCCTTATCACGTTGTTTATCAAATAAGTGTAATTTTCAATTCATCCACAATTAATCATCATTATATTAAAATAAAACCACTGTTGACATATGTCTAAATTTATTTAGAAACTTCACGTTATATCATGACCAATGTAAAAGGTTCTAAATTTATAAAAAAATCATCATCTGGGAAGGCTCTTGAAAGAGACATTATGACAGGATCAATATATATTCCTTATTGTATAGAAGAAATAATTTGAAAAGGATGAAGGAATGGATTTGCTAAAGTTGGTCATATGCATAGTGAATCTTTCGTTTAGTTATATGATGCCTAAAAATATGAATTCAACTTACTCTATAATGGATAAAACACTACTCTAGAATAAATTTCATGGTTATATTATTTTACATACAACTACATTGATGTTTACGTACTGTGAGGTTGGTGCCCTTTGACCTTGATCAACCTGCCAAAATATTTTAACAATGAAATATTAAAATGTTTCCTCAACTTACAAGATGCCTGAAAATATATTGTAGTAAATGACAACCATAACATCTAATAGACATTGCTTACAATTTGGGTAAAAATGAATACATATTGCCCCCATAATAACAATATTTGTATCTATTTGATTCAAATTGTAATCAATGAGCAACTCTTCCCTTGCAACTATTGATTTAATGGAACATACGAATACCTAGTTTCCTTCACGCCCCTTGAATATGAAATTGGGTTGCTTATTTGTGGTCACAAGCTGTGTACTATTTATAAACCTTGCAATATTACCAGCTGCTTTTGGCCTTCCATCCATATACATAGCTGCACCTTTATTTTGATCATTGTTTTTTAGTTGTATATAATTTGTACCCACTTCATATCTTTTCATACTTTTGGTATATTGGACTAGCTGCACCCAATCATTGTAGCTATAACAGGGTCTGAAATACTCCATCAATACTCCATCAATTCAGTTAATCCTCCATAATATACCTTTATGCCACCCATGGAAAATAGCCCCAAACCATGTAATGAAGATGCAAAATATGGTATAGCCTTTCATTAACAGAAAAATCAATGTTTATTTAAGGAAGATCCTTGGGTTCCCATTGTTCCACTAGATGTTTGTACCTAAAGGGCACATAGATGTCATATATGCTCTCATTATCAAAAGAACATGACCCCCCTTTAGCGAGAAAAAAATTCATGCATCTATGGAGTTCTTCTAATCTTTTCATCTCTAGTTGATCTTCACTTGCTAGACGATGTAGTAAATATTTGGTCAATTTATTCTATCCTACCTAAACTTTCATCACTTGATGAAGATAGATACAAGAAATATTGGTTTGGTTGAAAATCATATAACACTCCATCAAATGAGATAAATTATTAGTATAATCCTATAACATTATAGTAGTACAAGTGAGTTACAATAAATTTTATGCCTTTAAAATATTCAAGTAAATTTTAAAACTTGAGTAATTTATAACCTATACATCCTAACCAATGTTGCATGAACTCACCCGATAACTTGAGAAATCAACATAATATGATAGCATTTAATCTTCCATTACAAAAAAATACCCATATACTTTGATATGTTGAAGAATGTAACTAGTTTCGGTGGAATAAAAGGAAAAGTTTTTGGATTTCGAATCTATTGAGATTTGTAGCTTGGGGGGTACTACAAAGCCTAGGTTAAATGGTTTTGAATGAGTTGATACACAAAGGTGACTTGTGGGCTAAGAACCCAAGCATGTGGGCTTTTCACCCAAGCTAGTGCCTGTGGAACCATGAGTAATTTCAATGATTTGACAGATGGAGGTGTTAGAGGACCTCAAGAAAAATTGGAGGCAATGAAAATCATCGAAATTTGAGCTTTTTATGATGAGATTTTGATTTTTCTATATGGATGAATTTGCACACAAAAGTGACTTGTGGGCTAAGAATCCAATCCTGTGGGATTTGCACCCAAGATGGTGCTTGTGGAACCACGAGTAATTTCAATGATTTGACACATGGAGGTGTTAGAGGACTTCGAGATCCCCTGAATGTTGATGGTGCTGTACCCTCCAACATTCAGGGGATCTCCCCGGTATGAAGTCCTAATTGGACCTCACACCATTTGGTGTAGGGGTCCCATCTGGTATAAAGGTTCAGTTGCTAAATCCTTAAAGATTTTCCTTAGCTCTAACTATCAGCATGAGAGAGGGATGCAAAGGTACCTTCAAAAAGAAAGGGAGGTGTGCCTGGTGAGTGTTTATTTGCAGCTGTGTCGAGGTTATTCTACTATAGAGGGGAAGAAAAGTGAGCCTCTAAGTGAGAGGTAATAGTACCACCCAAGAAGTGACACACATGAACCAGAGATATCCATCTAACATCCAACGGAATAGTCCATAGCAGATGCGACGGTCGTTACAACCAATAAATGAGAAAGATCTATCTAGTATCCCGCGGAATAGTCCACAACGATCGGACAACAATAACAACCATTACAACACATTCTCAATAAGGTAAGCACTAAAATAACCGAAATAGTTCAACTATCTTAGCACATGTGAAAGAGAAAATGAAATACAAAAATCCACAGAATAGTCTTACAAACATTCATAGTCCATGCATGAAGAACGTGTTGGCCTTAAAGGCTTCTATTATTAATTAAAAGTTCCAAGACACATGTTTACAATGCACATCACTAGCCCCAATTGTGGGACATTGGAGCCACTCATTTCTCCTTAAAGAACTAGCTGATCTCTCTAATGCCTTGCAGGAGGAGCTGAGGTGAAAATGCCTTTGCTCATATAATGAGGGAGTATATATAACCAAGGGAAACTCTTTGACTACCCTCATGACTGTTTGAATTCCTATGACTTTTCAACTTACATGACTCTTTACATTCCATGTGTGTCCTTTGGAATTCCACTTTACAATACATATGAATACAATATACATGTTATATAATATTGATGTGGCATATGACCACTCATGACATGACATGACATGATACTATTGACATGGACTGCTTGATGATGGGGCAATGTCAAGTCATTATTGCTACTAAGCACTGGATGTTTTCTTGGATATGCTTTCTCTTCACCTCCACATGGCTTGGTGATACATAATATTCAATAATCTTTAGTCTTGGATGATGGTTGCAAACTTGTGTGTCCCTTCACTTTCTATTGATTGATCCACTTGTGAGTTTAGCTATAAGAGAGTCTTTAGGCATGCTTCCATCCTTCTTCTCCATATCCATCATCTTCCATGACATGATAGTGTACCTATTCCTGCAATTCACTCATGACGAGACAACATCAATCCAAAAAACCCTAGTCTAATATGGTGCATTTTGATCCATCAATTGAGCCTGGGAAAAGTGATAGGGTGGGGATAGGGGAAGAGATTGAGCTTCGAGACTACACAATGCGCAGCTCAGGGAGGCCCGATGTACAAGACTACGTATTTTCTGGAGGTAGTGGGGTCTGGCTGAGGGAAAGGAAATTGGAAAGCCAACTGTGTAGTTTTGGATGTCAAGGGAGGCTAGGCTTCTACACATTGTGCAATTCCAATATTCAAAGGAAAATCTTGAGGGTTGAAGATGCTAAATGCGCAGTTCAAGGCAGGATGGGAGACATAACTGTGCAATTCTAGGGGTCAAGGTCGGGAGTCGGGCACAAGAATTGCGTAGTGCAATAACCCTGGGTGATAGGTACTGTGTGTTGCAAAATTCCAATTAGCAAATTCATAGCTTAGAGGACTGAGACTAGGCATGCACAATTCAGTTGGGATCTGGTGAAGCTAAGTTGCTCGGTTGGGAATATTTTTCGAAAATGGCTTTGTGGGATAGGTGATGAACTATGATGAACCTTGATTGTGATTACACACTTAACATACTTTTACGACATGAAAACAAAGATCATCGGAACACATGAACACAACATTTCCCTTCGTGTGGATGCCTCACGACAAGATACGACAAGTGCGACACTTAAGATAGGCTTTAGGACGATTGTTGTTAGCCCCCTAATTTGCTCTCTTTTTTCCATTTTCCTCTTCCTAAATCATAAACATTTACCACTATTTTACCTCTCTTATACACCCTCATCTTGCACCAGTCCAAGCACGATGATATATTTCGTATAAACTTTATTTTTCATACTTTTAATTTAACTTAGCATTAATTAATCATTTATTACATGATTTCTTAATTTTAATAACTCTTTCTATCTTATCGATATCTCCAATGTTTATTTGGTGGTTAGAGTACTTACCATGACAGTTGATCCTAGTGCAGGATTGGATCTTGCACCGTTGCCAACACAACAAATCCTTGCAGCAGATTTGAACCTCCTTGATCACCGCCTTGTTTTGAGCAGCTTCAACCACGACAGCAAGATCGATCCAAAGGCAGCCGAGATTGAATCTCCTCATTTTGAGCAGCTTCAACCACAAAAACAAGATCGATCCAAAGGTAGCCGAGATTGAATCTGTGAAGAATGAAAGTTGGAGATTGGCTACGACCAGTTTTGCTAATTGTCTAAGTTTAAAGGCCGAAAAGCTAAATTCCGCTTTTGGTTATGTAATTGGTTGAATGATTTATTTTGGCCTTTCGCCAAAGATCTATATAATGTAGAATGTAAATAGGACTAAAGGAGTTTTTTTGATAGAACAAAGACACAACCAGAGAGGCGGTAACAGGTTACTGTATTTTGTTATCGCCCGAATCTGGGCTGGACGATGTATTAACGTATGTACTTGCCTCAGTGAATTAATAAAAGGGAACTCCGCCTCATGTTTCACAAATCACATTTTTGTATTTGAGCTGATGAATTAATTAAATTACTGAGCAACATTTTTATTTAAAAGGGAAACGCGCTGGTTGGCTAGGGCCCAACCAACCCAACACGTTTACCCCATTTCCCGTTTTCCTGTAATTGGTGTTTATATTTTCAAGTGTGATTTAATTTTAAGCACATGCATTCCTGTCTGAGTGAAAGCGGATCTGTTGTGTGAAGTAGATAAATTTTCTTTCCTGCACTTGATTTTAGAGTGGTTTTCCCCGCCTATTCCAAGCGGGAGAAATAACCCTGCACCAGTGCACGCTGGTGTGATATTTCCTATTATACAATTCTATTTGATTGGTTTTCCCTGTCTGGTCCAAGCAGGAGAAATGAAGCTGCACCAGTGCACATTGGTGTGATGCAGCATGCCTTCTTAGTCTCCTTCCTGCAATCTTCTTTCTTTCATTCAATGCTTATGACATGATAAATGTATATTGATTGTTTCTTCATTCCCGCGCTTTGTCAAGATAAAAAACATTCACTTTTTATGTGTGCAATTTGATTTAACAGTATAATAGCACTTGCAATAATTAAGAACTCATTTTAAGAATTAAATGCTAAGTGCAAAAAGCTCTGAACTGGTGCAAGAACTAGTTTCTTTCCACGGGATCTGAGTGCTTTGAACCTGGAAAAGTTCAAGCCCTTGCAGGAAGTAAAAAGCCTTTAGTAAAGACACCATTTATACCTTCTGTATAAATCTCTACTTCTGCACTAGTGCAAGCAGACTGCGATAGTATAGGACAGATTAGTGCAACAAGGAAATCTCTAAAGGAGTAGGTTTAAGGGCCCATCTGATGAGACTGCTAAGTGCCTCTACTAAATAAAAACACACACTCAGTAGTTAAACAATAGTTAGCTAGAGTGATTTCCCTTTATCTTTAATTCCCTCTTGCAAATGCATTCTTCCTTGTTCCAATCTTAGATTATTTTGATGGTTCAAGATTCCTTTTTATTTTTAATTTGATTCTGAAATCTTTCCTTTAAAGAAAGTAGGGATTTATATTAGAAATATTCATACCATCTCTGGCATTGCCTGTGCTTCGTCTCTAAGTTTACGGATCCCCCGAGTTGACAAATTAAGTGTTGAGGAGTTTGCCTAAGTGTAATTCCCGCACCCAACATTTTGGCGCCATTGCCGGGGAGGCGATTTGATTTGGTAAGAATTTTATAATTATACAATAGAGGTAATTTTTCCTTTATTTTTGCGGTATTGTTTGGAAAAACTTATTTGAAGGAATTTTACTGGTGTTAATTGATTTATGACATCATTTTTTATTAGAAGTTGTTTGTTATTTTTCTTTCTTTTTTGAAATGAATGCCTAGAAAAGGTAAGGGTTCAAAGCCCACTAAGGTCCGATTTTTTTTTGAAAACAATTCTCATATTGGGTCTCCTTTTGTAATCAAGAAGCCCAATCCAATTCAAACCCATCACGCAAGAACATTGCACCTGGATTCTAGTGACAACAGCTCAGGTGTGGTTCAGCCTGTTGAGAGCGGTTCAAGTAAAAGAGCAACAATGGTGGACCATGAAGATCATGTGGAAGGGACTGGTGAAAAGCAGGTAAGTGGAGAACAATCCACTTTTGTGTTTCTAATTGTGGACCCTGATACTGTGGCGCAAATGAAGAATATTCCACCATCAGCTCTCCCTCATTTCCATGGTAAATTTCATGAAGATCTTGACTCTTTTCTGTTTGAGTTTGATATTTTGTGTAGAAGTTATGCTTATTCAACTGACACTAAGAAGTTAATATTATTTCCTATTACTCTCAAGGAATCATCTCTACCTGTTTTATGGGGTTAGGAGGAAACACTATAACCTCTTGGGATTACATGAAGAAAGTGTTTTTGTCTAAATATCAAGAATATTGCAAAACTTGGGACATGCAGAATGAGAATTTTGCAATCATACATGATGATGATGAAACTCTTGAAGATTACCTAGAAAGATTTATGTATATTTTACAAAGGTAGAAAATTAAGCTTGATCCCAGTACTATTAGAACCTTGTTCTTAAGAGGACTTACTGATAATGTTAGAAATAATTTAAATCTGTTAGGACAAGGTGATATTTCTCAACAAACTTTTGAACAAATTTGTGAATTATGCAGGAAATTTTCAAGAAATCAATATAGATCCGGTAGAAGAACTCGAAATAGAAATAGAAAAACTGAATCTACAGATGCTATGATTATTGGACTAGAAAAGAAAATGGAAAACATGAAAATTGAATAATGAATACTGTTGCCAAACAATTGGACTCTTTAAAATTTCAGCAAAAACTCATGAAGGAACAAGAGTCATTATATATTTTCTGTCCTAAATGTAGAGACAAGCATCCTCCTAAAGGGTGTCCTCTTAATTTGAAAAGAAACTAATAAGTGTGCTATTTGTGTAGAAGACCATGTAACAGAAAAATTTCCCTCTATACTAGGACTTAAAGCTGTATTTATAGGGGGACAACCTGAAGCTAAATACTTTTATGCTATGGGAGCAAGAAGGAATTAGCCTCAGGTAGGTGCAGGTATGGCTCCTGAATTTTCTCCACACTATTTTGGTTATAAATTCACATGCATATTCTTATCCTAACACCAATCAACAATGGCAGTATGGGAATCAATATCAGCATGGGCAACCTTCTCAACCATCGCAACAAGGTTAGAGAGGGCCAACTCATTCTCCATATTCCTACCAACCACCCGTGCAGTCATATCCATCTACGCATACACCTTATTCAATGCCTCAACTTCCAAGTCAGTCTACTCCACCGTTGCCTTTACCTCCACCTTTTCGACCTCCTCAGTTGGCTGCTCAACTTGTGGCCAATATTAACAATAATAAAGCAATGCAAATGATCTATGTAAAAAACCCACCTTTACCATTCGATTACCAGTCTATTCTAGTTGGGGTTCATGATATTCAATTAAGATCGGGAAGGACTGTAACATCAGAAAATTAGAAGCAACCTAGAGTGATTGTTGAAGAGAAAGGAGAAGAGGAAACTCTTAACCATTCTCCAAAAGCTATCACTAAGTATCCCTTACCCTCTAAATCCTTGTCATCTTCTTCCAACCAGCCTCCCTTCCCAGAGAGGCTAGTAATGGAAAGAAGTGAGCCTATTTCTGAGACTAGCTTGGCATCATAGCTTCAGAATATTTTCATTAAGATACGTTTGATTCAAGCCATCAAAGAGATCCCCATTTGTACCAAGATTATTAAGGAAATCTGTCTCAAGAAACCTGGGAGGAAGAGATTGGAACCCTAAACCATTCAATTTGTTGGTAGGGCAACAAAGTTGATGATGGGATGTGTGTCTATGGAAAAATATACTGATCCCGAAAACCATGTTGTCTCAGTTCAGATTGGTAATGTCCTTGTCTTTAATGTTCTTATAGACCTGGGGGTAGCCATTAATGTCATGACTAAGCAAACCATGGATCAAGTTCGGTTATCTCATCTTTGCCCTACTCTCACTGTGCTTGAATTAGAAGATAAATTTAAAATTAAGCCTGAAGGAGTATTGGATGATGTGATCATCTCATTAGATTCTTAGGAATATCCTACTGATTTCATTGTGCTTCAGCCAAAGAACCTAGTAGGAGGACATCCCTTGATCTTGGGTTGACCATGGCTTGCTACAACCAATGCATATATTGGATGTTGTTCCGGTGATCTGTATATTTTGCATGGAGATTCGAGGAAGAAAGTTACCTTATACCCCCTTGCCAAATCCATTCAGGACCTTTGAGATACTTTAAGGTTGGATCAAAGCAGTGATGAGGAGACTCAGCCCATTTCCCTTATCCGTCATTATACTGGGTCTTCACAAGAAGATGCGATTCAAGATTTCTTGAATAATCTAGACACTATGCCTAATTTTGAGCCATTGAGCCAGATTTTTATCCTAGATTTTTAAGAGAATCATGATTCTCATTCTTTTGTACCACTACGTTTGACCACTCCCTTAAGTAATCCTGAGCCTGATAGTACTCTAGTTGAGATTAGCCCTGGTAAATCCTTGTATATTAGTTCAGATTTGGACTCATCTCAGCAGGAGCAACTTGTGAATTTGTTGCAAAACCATCTTAGTGCCTTTGCTTGGGGCTATGAAGATATGAAGGGTATTCCTCCTGAAACTTGTAGACATCATATCTATATTCAGGAAGGAACCCGACCTGTCCAACAACCCCAAAGGTGAATGAATCCAACTCTAAGAGATATTGTGAAGGAAGAAGTACAAAAACTATTGGATGCCGGTTTTATCTATCCTTTTTCTGATAGTCAGTGGATCTCTCCGTTAGTGCTAGTACCTAAGAAAGATGGAAGATGGCGTATTTGTATTGATTATCGAGAATTAAACAAAGCCACTATCAAAGATTATTTCCCTCTCCCTTTAATTGACTAGGTGCTTGATACCCTTGCAAGAAATAAATATTTTTCCTTTTTGGATGGCTTCAGTGGTTATAACCAGATACAAAGTGCACCCAAAGATCACGATAAAAATACTTTTCCATGTCCATGGGGTACATTTGCTTATAGAGTGCTTCCCTTTGGTTTATTTAATGATCCGACTACCTTTCAAAGGGCAGTCCTGGCCATTTTTGCTGATCTAGATTTTGTAGAAATTTATATGGATGACTTTTCTGTGTTTGGTGATTCTTTTCAGGAAGCTCTCAAAAATCTGGAGAAAGTACTTCTTCATTTTCAGGAAGCCCATCTCGCCTTGAATGACAAGAAATGTATATTAATGTGCAAAGTGGGAGTGGTACTTGGCCATTTGATTTCTGGTAAAGGTATCCAGGTTGATCCAACAAAGATTGAAATCATTCTGCATCTTCCTCCACCCAAAACTCAAAGGGAAGTAAGAGGTTTTTTAGGAAATGCTGGTTACTATAGGAGATTCATTGAAAAATTTTCTAAGATAGCTGTCCCTCTTTTCTGACTTCTAGCTAAGGATAGTGAATTTTCTTGGACGACAACTTGCCAACAATCTTTTAAAACATTGAAGGAAAAGTTAGTACATGCACTAGTTTTAAGAGGTCCTAATTGGTCCCTGCATTTTCACATTTCCTCTGATGCTTTAGATTTGGCTATTGGTGCAGCTTTAGGACAAGAGGAAAATAAGCAATCCTATGTTATTTATTATATTAGTAAGAATTTGTCTTCCACTGAATTAAATTATACAGTTACAGAGAAAGAGTTTTTAGCTGTAATTTTTGCAATTAATAAGTTTAGGCACTATATTACAGGATATGAAGTATTTGTACACACTGATCATTCCACGATTAAATATTTGATGAACAAACCATTGACTAGCAGTAGAGTGACTAGGTTGTTACTATTGTTGCAAGAATTTAGTATTACTATTGTTGATAGACTAGGAAAATCTAATGTTGTAGTAGATTTTCTTTCTAGATTAGATAATCTTGGTGAAGAGACTCCTGTTAATGATGATTTTTTGGATTAACATCTTTTTTCTATGTCAACAGATTCTCCATGGTTTGATGAAATTTCTAATTACTTGGTTACTAGGAAAACACCACCCCACTTGTCCGCTCATGAAAAGAGGAATATTATTCAGAAAAGTGTTGCATACTCCTGGATTCAAGGAGATCTCTTTTACACTGGTCTAGATATGATTATTCGTAGGTGTGTAAGAGAGGAGGAAGTGCTTGAAATATTGAAATCTGCTCATGATGAACCTTATGGAGGCCACTTCACTGATAAGTGGACTACATATAAAATATTGTGTGCTGGTTACTTTTGGCCTTCCTTGCTTAAGGATGCCAAACAGTATGTCAGGTGATTTGATAGCTATCAATGAATGGGCTAGCCTAATCAAACCAGTGAAATGCCTTTATGCCCCCAAGTTATGATTGAGCCATTTGAAAAATGGGCTATTGATTTTATAGGGCCAATAAATCCAACGTCATTAAGTAAAAATCATATCTTGGTTTGTACAGATTTTGTTACAAAACGGGTAGAAGCTAAAGCTGTTTCCTTTGCTACAGAAAAAGTTGTTGATTTTCTTTTTACTGAAATCTTTACTAGATTTAGTGTGCCTAGAGAAATTGTTTCTGACAATGGTCCGCAGTTTATTTCTAATTTGGTATAGGTTGTGATGGATCAATACAAGATCCGACATAGGAAATCCACATCGTATCACTCGCAAGCAAATGGACAGGTGGAATCCATAAACAAAGTGATCGAGTCCATTCTTACAAAGTTAGTAAATATGCATCAGAAAGACTGGGCTGAAAGATTACCAGAAGCTTTGTGGGCATATAGAACCACTTGGAGAAATAGCACAGGACATACACCATATGAGCTGGTATATGGAAAACAAGTTATGTTATTGATTGAATTCCAGATCAAAACTTTCAGAACTGCAGTTCAGCTAGGACTAGATTTCTCTAAGGCACAACAACAATGTCTTCTCCAATTAAATGAGTTAGATGAATTTCGTAGGGTTGCTGTTCAACAGAACATACTAATTTAGCAGCAACGCAAAAGGTGGCATGACAAGTCTATTCAGAAAAAGCAATTCCAACCAGGTGATTGGGTGCTCCTTTATGATTCTAAATTTAAAAGTTTTAAAGGGAAATTCCATACACATTGGATGGGACCTTATGAAGTGATCCGAGTATTCGAGAATGGAGCAGTAGAAGTTATAACTATTGATGGAAAAAATTCAGTATTCTTGGTAAATGGACACAGATTAAAGAATTATTTTTAGCCACTTACCAGGAAAGATTTTACACATCAAGTCCAACAGCAATTCGGGACGGTAGTGGTGAATGGTAATACCAACCTTTTGAAAACATGAATTCTTCTTCTTCTTAAAAATAAAAAAAAATAATACAAAAAATAAAAAAAGAAGTAAAGAAAAAAACATTTTCCTGTAATTATGAAAATCAGTTCGTTGACATGATTGCAAAAGGATCAACTTGAAAACCAACTTGCTAGCAGGAAGATCAAAAATTTCTAATAAAAATAAAATGTTGCTTGATTTTTAGATATGCTAGCGACCACCAAGTAAAAGTAGGTTCAACAGAACCAACCTTTATACAATTGGGGTAATTAGCATGGATATTTTTATTCAAGTAACGCTTAATTTTCGTTGCAGTTATTTTTTTCTTGCACCAGTGTAGGCAGACCTTCCAGAAAATTTTCTGCCTTTCTTCATATTCCACTTTCGTAATATTCCCTTAGTTTTCTTCTTCAATCCCAGAATGATTAACCTTCCCATATTCTTCTGAATTTACCCTGTCCGTTTCGTAAAAATCCCACTGTGCCCTTGATTTTTTTCCCTATCCCACTTCTGTTTATCCCCTCTTGTGGTACTATTCCTAGAATCCCTGTAATAGAATTCCTTCCCATTCTGAAATTTCACTTTTCCCACTTCTTTTTTCCCTCATGAATTCATCGCAAGATCTCGTGCACAAAGAGAAAAAGGATATGCTCTGAAGCATCAAGAAAGGGCGAAGCAAGTTTCCAGTATAAATTGAGAAATCCATGTTGGAAGTATAGCCTATATTTTATTTAAATTCCCTGTTCTTTGTTTTTCAGATACTAAGCATGTCGTCCTATATAATAATGCAAGCATAATGGTACCAACAGAATAGCATAGTTTAAGCGGTGCTAGCAGACCAGTGCAAGCATGCACCCTGTTAGAAACATAGTACAATTTGTTCTTTCCATAGTATACGTCATAGGAAAGTGGTCGTCATGAAAGTTTATAAGAAGTCCTTTCACTTAGTCGATGAGTACTTGTGCTATCATATTAACTAGGAGAAAATTATTTAAAGTACAAAATGTTTTTTTAAGTTAAGAATCATGATCATTTTGTAATGAATGCTAAGTTCTTAATGAATTATGAAGGAATGCAGAAGTGTTTAACCATTGCTTGGATATAATCGCCCCTTTCTGCCATAATCCTACATGTCCTTCACTCGTAATGATTACCTCACCTAGCCGTTAAAACGCCGCCGCAAGTACCAATCCGGCCTGATCTCAAAGATGCTGTGCATCCACGACTATTTCAGAGGAATGAATGGGTGATAAGATGGAAGGGATGGTGGACGGTTGGATCCCTATCTATAAGAACCAATTTTTCTGGTTTTGCATGTAAATTATTGACTGTTCATAGCTATTAAGTTGCGATGCCACCTGTTCGAAGCGAACCCTCATCTATCAGTAGGGTAGAAGAGACTGCTAAGTATCGCAATAGTCTTGCACTATTGCGAGACTCAGGCTTTCTTCAGTTCTTGCAAAAGTTTGACGAGCATGACAGACAAGTGGCCTTACAATTTGCTAGAAGTTTCAAAAATGGCCAAGTAAAAATTGGGCTTCTAAAATTTGAAGTTACGAAAGAGTTTGTAGCAGTAGCGACAGGCTTGGAAAATACTGGTGAGCAGTGGTTTAAAAATCAGAAACTAGGAAGCAAGTGATGGCAGCGTTTTGTCGTTGATAAGAAGATGAAGGTAGATTGGAAGGAAGGAGTTTCGCATAGTGCCCTGCTAGGACAGTGGCAAGACCTCTTTTTCATCCTACAAAAATTCGTAACCTGTGAGGGAAGGTACTCCCACACTTTTGTGTACCATTTTAGGATGTTGCAACATTTTGAAGCCGCCCATCGCATCCAGTGGAGGATGAATTTCCCCTATTTCTTTCTTAAGAGCTTGGAAAAAATGGCCAAAGGTGTGCAGGATGGACAGACAGACTAAGCCGAAAAGAAGTTATATCACCATGGCCTGATAAATATTTTGGTCCAAAAACAATTAGAAGTTAAAGGCATGACCTGGGAAGTGCTGTTAAAACAACTACATAAAGAGAAAACTGCTGGAAAGGAGATAGAGGACCCTGCCAACACAAGCAAGGGCCCGAGTAAGAATGTAAAGGGGAGTCCTTCTTGCACCAGTGCAAAAAGTAAACGACCTAAAAAATAAACAGAAGAAAGGGCCCCATCTCCAAATAAGATGATAGCTAGTGCACCTGTTGAAGAGACTCCTTCTACGCCACCAGTACAGGAACAGACCCCCGAAGAAGACAACCTGTCAGTCCTTGCCGAGGTAACAAAATTTGCAGAGGTCAAAGATAACACTCAGTTGGTAGATTTCATTAAAAATCCCCAGAAAAAGAATAAAGAATTTGGTGCAGGCAAAGAACCATAGTCCCCACAGGACATTGAATTCCCTTCTACACCAGTGCAAGAAGAAGAACTGACGCAAGAAGAAGAACCAGTGCAAGAAGAAGAAATAGAAGAATAAGAACCAGAAGAAAAAGAACCAAAAGAAGAAGAATTTCCTAATGTAACCATGAGGAATATTGAGGTCCCTGAGGAAGACACAACCCCTATCGAGATAGAAAAGGAATAAGCTTTGGTAACTCCTGCTGCTTGGATAGTTGAACTAGAGCTTCAAGTGCAGAACTTAGAACAGCTCATAGCTAAAGCGCAGGAGGATAAAGAACATAGTAAAGAAGAATTAACTGCGGAGATCCAGAAAAAAAAAGAGAAGTTAGAGTTTGGAAGTAGCGAGTTGCACAATGTTTCAAGCGACTTAAAAAGGCGACAAAGAATCTAAATAACATCAGAAAGAAGAAGTCTGAAACATTGTAGGCTGATGTTAGTATCCCAGAGCAGGATTGAGATGGAATGCTCAAATTTTTGAAGGTTTTCTGCAAAGATAAAGAGTTGTGTGAGGACACACAACAGCTTAGGGATGGGAGGATGTTAGCCCCCTAATTTTCTCTCTTTTTTCCATTTTCCCCTTCCTAAATCATAACCATTTACCGCTGTTTTACCTCTCTTATACACCCTCATCTTGCACTAGCCCAAGCATGGTGACATATTTCATATAAACTTTACTTTTCATACTTTTAATTTAACTTAGCATTAATTAATCATTTATTACATGATTTCTTACTTTTAATCACTCTTTGTAACTTATAGATATCTCCAATGTTTATTTTGTAGTTAGAGTAATTACTATGACCGTTGATCCTAGTGCAGGATCGAATCTTGCACCGTTGCCAACACAACAAATCCTTGCAGCAGTTCCGAACCTCCTTGATCACTGCCTTGTTTTGAGTAGCTTCAATCACGACAACAAGATCGATCCAAAGGTAGTTGCGATCAAATCACCTCATTTTGAGCAGATTCAACCATGACAACAAGATCGATCCAAAGGCAACCAAGATTGAATCTGTGAAGAACGAAAGCTGGAGATTGGCTATGGCTAGTTTTTCTAACTGTCTAAGTTTAAAGGCCGAAAAGCTAAATTCTGCGTTTGGTTATGTAATTGGTTGAATGGTCTATTTTGGCCTTTGGCCAAAGATCTATATAATGTAGAATGTAAATAGGACAAATGAGTTTTTTGATAGAACAAAGACACAACTAGAGAGGCGGTAACAGGTTGCTGTATTTTGTTATCGCTCGAATCTAGGCTGGATGATGTATTAACGTATGTACTTGCCTCAGTGAATTAATAAAAGGGAACTTTGCCTCATGTTTCACAAATCATGTTTCTCTATTTGAGCTGATGAATTGATTAAATTATTGAGCAACATTTTTATTTAAAGGGGAAATGCGTTGGTTGGCTAGGGCCTAGCCAACCTAACACGTTTACCCCATTTCCCGTTTTCCTGTAATTGGTGTTTATATTGTCAGGTGTGATTTAATTTTAAGCACACACATTCCTGTTTGAGTGAAAGCAGATCCGTTGTGTGAAGTAGATAAATTTTCTTTCTTGCACTTGATTTCAGATTGGTTTTCCCTGCCTGGTCCAAGCAGGAGAAATAACCCTGCACCAGTGTACGTTGGTGTGATATTTCTTTTTTTGCAATTTTATTTGATTGGTTTTCCCCCCTTGGTCCAAGTAGGAGAAATGAACCTACACCAATGCACATTGGTGTGATGCAACAAGCCTTCTTAGTCTCCTTCTCGCAATCTTCTTTCTTTCGTTCAATGCTTATGACAGGTGTTAGCTTGAAATTTCACCTCAGGCTGAAAAAGGCAAACCTCAAGGAAACATCAAACCATTTAGCCTCGTAGCTAGCCCTACGGGGCAGGAGAAGGCTCTCTCCGGTCAATCTCAGTAAAATCTTCAATGGATGAGATGACCAATAGGGTAACACTGATTTAGGCTAGTAAACTGATCAAAAGGGTTGATTTGGGGTTTTTAGGGTTTTTGGTGGCAAATTGAGGGGATGGCAATTTTGGGTGCGGGGATTGGACACAGTTCCTGCAGGGGGTTCTTTGGAGCGAGGTAGGAGACATTATTGATGCCTTTAATTGAGGTGGATGATTAGGAATGACAGGTGAGGATTTAAGGAGAGCAAACAATAACTTTGAATTCTCCTTAAACAGTAGAAAACATTGAAATTAAACAAACTTAAAAGGAGAGCATGACAATCATGAATTCTTACTTTAACACTTCGTTTACTTAATGTGAAGAAGAAAAAGAAAGGAAATGATTCGATTAACACACTTACAGGTAGATATAGAAACACACCATCAATACATGTAACCACAAGAATCCCAAAAAGGACTGCAAAACCCTGGTCTTCCTTAGCCAAAAATTGCAGAGATACAGTGAAATAATACAATGATAGCTTCTCCCTCAAGAGTCCAACCATGAAAATGAGCAAGAAAGTACATAATATAGATCATCTAAACTCTTTTCCTGCCTCCATGAGTCAAGCTCACTATCCTAGGAGCTGTTTCAACCACTTCTAAACTTAGCACTAAAAACTAGGCAGTCAAAATAACTTGCCTCTATAAACTAGGAAACCAATCCATTCATTAAATGTTTGCTATTTCATGCATGAATCTTCTAGAAAAGGT
>APFE030548021.1:0-36337 GCA_000404065.3 Pinus taeda
AAGTAGAGATCCCTTGACTCTTTTTGAATTTAAGTATGGGGGTTTACGCAGTGCATTATATTAGATATCATTTTGGGATTCAACTGCGTTAGGTAAGTCATTCACGTATGACCATTTTCGTGAGAGGTAGTCGTAACTCACTAATTTCTCATGATTTTTGAATAGTTCACTTAGCACTCATTGCATCGGGTGATGCTCACAGGGGTGAAGAAGTGGGATTGAAACTAGTGAAATGTGGAGAACGAATCACATGGCATCAATCATCACTTCCGGGGCTTGTCTGTAGGTGTTGTACATTTGGTAAGTATTTACACATCACTTGAGTATATCCCTGATAAATACCACTGATTTTAGAGTTCAAGTTTTGCTTTTCGCCTTTAGTGCGTTTTCCTACAATTTTCAGGCTTACAAGTGACTGAGTGATTAGAGGCTTTCCTTTTCGAGCAGTTTTTCCTGGCGATGCACAATTAGCGCTAGGAAACTACCTCTGTTTCTCGATCCGGGCTTCCCTACTACAATTTTTGCCTCTTGCGTGTTTTTTGTTAGAGGATATAAAGCTTAAATTTTATGAAAATAACGACTCCGTGAGTTCTTGGTTCTGAGCTTTAAATTCTCTTTTTGTGATATCAACATTATCTAGTACCCATTTAACCATGTCCGTGTATGGAAGAAGTTTGGGCCTCTCTGCTATCTGGTGCAAGAACGAACATGATAGTTCTATAATTGATGCCTCAAAAGACCCGTGTGAGCCTGCAACAGCTGTAACCTCCATTATCCTGGGATTTTCTTCCTTGAGTAGATTGTACATGCCTTCCCAAGTAGTAATATTGGCATCTTTGTTGTAGGTGGTGTCTATGTACAAGGTTGCCATCTCTTTATCTTCAGAACTCGGGGTTTTACCTTTCTTTCCCATAATATCCTGAACACTATATGTATACTTCTCTGCTCGTCTCTCCTATAGTTTACAAATGAGGCAAGAGTAGTGATAAGGAAGAGGTGACGGGAAAGATTTAAATGCCGAAAACATGTAAAATATATCACCCTACGTGAAATGGCTCTTTGAACAGATCAAAACCATACTTCATTAATGATTGCCAACTAACTCATTTATTAACATTAATGCGCATAACTAGGCATCGGTTTATAGAAAAAGTTTTTTCGAACAACGGGCCTTGTAGATCTGCGATACGGAAATTTTGCGATTTGCTTCGCAATATCGCTACTTCGTTGCATGTGGCAATCATCCATTAACGTGTTTTCTGCGAAATGCGATTTGCGAGACTCGCTATCGCATATCGGTGGTTTGAGGCATTTCGCCTTAGGTGATATTTGAGGCATGCAATGCGATGAGTATCTTTTAGTGCGTGATTTTGTATCGCGATTTCACAATATTAGAATTCCGCTTGTAGAAAAGCATCCATTACCTTTTTGTGATGCAACGCTCTTTATTGAGAAAGTGGACTTATCATAAAACTTAATTCTTCTTAGATTTTTCGGGTATTCTCCTAAGTTTATGATAGTAAGTTTTATTCAAAAAGGGAATACAAGCGCTAAAATATTTTTTGAATAAGGGTCCCCACTTATTTAGTATTAGTAATAAAGCTAAATAAGAAGGGGGGTTGTTGTTGGCCACAACAATTGGCGATTCACTTGGAAGAACCAGTTATCTCTGCTTTTCTTTTGAATTTTATAAACTTCCAAAACAGAAAACTTTTGTAGAAAATCAAACTTTATTATAGAAAGATAAAGTACATCATGCTTGCAACTCTCAATGATAGTTTGTTTCTTCTATGTTAACTTTGGTTATTTACTTCCTAGACCTAGTCATTGTATCTACATCAATCGCTACTTGGTTTATAAAGATAAAAACAAAGACTTCTCTGTAAATCAGTTTTAAATATTTTCATTTGTCATAGATAGAGCCTCTGCTGCCATTAAGCATTTATAGCCTCGATAGGGTTACCTGTTACCCAGCAATGATCTTGTATCCTACTTGGAGAAATATATGATTTTCAAAGAGAAATCCATATCCACACTTATTGCTTTCATTTTCTTTTAATCCTTAAAGAACAATGCTTTGGTTTGGTAGCCAAATTATGACAATTCCACTCACTTGATTTATAACTTTGCTGAACAAGCTGGCTCGTGATGAGACCCCTTGTCTTTTGATTGTTACAATCTCGAGTCATTTCCCTGTTGTGGTATGCAGTTTTGGGAAAGTGAGCAAGCTATAATATCTATGATCATGATAAGTCGGCTCATGATGAGACCTATTATTCTTTAAGTTTAAAGTGTATTGCTAGATTATTCCTTGAAGCTCGTAATTTCCTAAGTGGGGAGGGAGTCATTGTTTCCTTAAGAATAGCTTTGGATGATAGTGGTAGAGTTTTTTGGAAAGAGCGTTTCTACAGAGAATCTTTGTTTTGTTATTGATACTTTTCCTTTGATTGATGTAAAACAAATTCCCACTAAAGGTCGCTTTTTATCAAAATTTACAAGGTTGAAACTAGTATCATTTTCAGGCTTATAGCCTTTGAATATATCTTTCAATAATAATGACCAATTTTCTAAAATGATTCTATTTATACAAGCGTAAAAAAAAAATCTAAAAGAAATACTTTTGTTTTTTCATGAATTTCAAATGTAACCATTTACAAGTGGTTTTATTGTGAAAATAAGAAAAATTAATCTACAAAAATAGAAGAATGATCTCGTATGGAAAGTATTTTTTGAGGGTATACCCGTTAACAGGTAAAGATTCTCTTTTTCCTATTAAATTCTATAACATAAAAGTAGATGGACCTATGATTTCTGCAATTTGGAAAGGGCCAAGCCACATTCGTTGAAATTTTGTATGTTTTCCCTTTTCCTCATGAGCCTTGTCCCATTTTAAAACTAGATCTCCAATCTAAACGTCCTTTCTAGATATCATGTTTGAATCAAAAGAAGTTTTTACTAATGCTTGGTGATGAGCACGAGTTATTTTGGCCTGTTCTCATTGTTCTTCTAGCTTAAGAATTTGCAGCTACCTTAGTTGTAAGGAAGAAGTTGGTGTTAAGTCAATATATTGAACTAAACCCAAAGAGGGAATTGCTAGATGAGTTGGAAGGACCACTTCTTTCCCTTAAACTAAATTAAAGCGCGAAGTGCCAATAGAGGCTTTCTGCGTTATTCAGTCTGCCCATAGAGAATATATTAGAGATTTGTGCCAATTCTTATGAGTTTGATCAATGGTTTGCTTAATGATTCTGATTAAGTTTTTATTCATTGATTCAACTAACCCATTCCCCTATGGGTAATAGTTGGCAGAGTATTTAAGTTTAAAACCTCTTTTTAATGCAAATTTAGTCATAGCATTGCCAGAGAAATATGATGCATTATCAAAGTTGAAAGCAGAGGTTAAACCAAACCTGGTGATTATGAACTGATCTATGAAATCAATGATGTGTTCGGCATTTGCTGTCCCGAGAGGAACTGCTTCTACCCATTTAGTAAAATAATCTGTAGCAGTAAGGATATACTTCTGTTGTTTGGAAGAGTGAGGAACGATCTCACCTATTATATCCAATCCCCATTGATCAAAATTTTGCTCGATATTAACTGGTTGAAAAGGCAATGATGGTTTCTTTTGTCTCCCAGCAGTAGTTTGACAAACTTGACATTTCCTTACGTAGCTATGTGCATCTTTGAATAGTGTAGGCCAATAATAGCCTGCACGCAAGATTTTATGTGCAGTAGCATCTCCAGCATAATGTCCACCTGCTGGTCCATCGTGAAGTTCCTGCAATACCTTTTCAACTTCAGATTTCTCTAGACATCTAAGGAGAATAGAATCATAATTCATCCTAAAAAGTACATCGTTTACGAGCTGATATTGTTTAGCCTTCAACCTTATGTTGGAAATAATACTGAGAGGGGGGGTGAATCAGTATTATTTGATTCAATTATTTTCTTTTTCAAACCTAGAACATATACGCTACTTCGGTTAGATGAACCTGCGTATATACGCAACTTCAGATAAGGAAACCCGCGTATATAATGCAGATTTACAATTACTTTATTCTACAGATGTTGATCATTAAGTTATGCATATAAATAGTTACCAACAACAGTAAAACAGATCAGTAGACAACCACACACAAGAACACAAGATATAAGATGGAAACCCAATGTGGGTGAAAACCACCTGCTGCAATTCGTCTCTATCTTCTTTTTAATTAGAAACTTATTTTTACAATGATTTTGTACTGGTGCAGTCCTTTACCATTACGTAGGCTGCTACCTGCAGAGAGCTACAACCCTCTCTCTTTTTCTAGCTTCTCCTGGAAGGGAGCTACAACCCCCTTTGTTCTTGTACTAGTTGAGATGCTAGTGTGTAGGTTGCTACTTGCAGAAGGCTACAACCTTCTCTTTCCAGGGACCAGGATCCACAAATAACATCAATTAAACATCAAGAATTTCTGCATCAATCAATCACCATTTCACCAGTCAAGACTGAATCAAAATAAACACTTCTCTGTCAACTGTACCCAGATCACAGTAACTGTAATCACACCTCAAATTCTTAACCCAGATCACTGCAATAATCAATTGAAGCAGCTAGAACATAAATTATGAGATGTACACTTCTTCAATATTCAGAAACTTGCGTGTATATGATTCTGTATTAAGATCAACCTGCGTATACGCACTTCGGCCTTCCAGAAAATGAGTGTATAAGTACCTATGCTAAGATCAACCTACGTATATGCACTTCCGCCTTACAGAACCTGTGTTTATACGCACCTGTGCTTCACTGAACCTGCGTATAGATCTATAAAGGTAATTTACCCCTTCAAATGTTCAGATATTAGTTTACTGAGATTATCAGATTTATAGATCAAACAAGCGCCACATAGAACAGATCAAAATCATAAAAAGATACTATCATTCAAGCCTTAATATTTTGACCCATCAAAAGAACTTATCCTTCTCCTTGCGCTTAGGTTCCTTCTTCCTTCAGATCCAGATCTGCAACATAACCCAATCATTGTATTCCAGATCTAGCACTTTTTGAGATATTCAATAATTCAGATGATCCCTTGCCAAATGATCTCTCTCCTCTTCTATAGCCTTAGGCCTTTCACAATACCACGGTCCAAAACCATAACAATTCAATACCATGGACCCAATACTTGGGATCAACACTTATGACGAGATACCATGGCCCAAAACCATAGGTCCAAATACCAAGGACTAAAATACCACGGACTAGAAACAAGTTTTCCCACATGTACGTGCTTTTCCTTGCATGAAAGTGTGTGTATATGCATACGCGTCTTGGGAACGTCCAACCCGCGTATATACGCGGCTTCGTCAAAGTGAACCTGCGTATATGTCTTTTTCTTCTTCCTGAGTGCCTAAACAGTGATTTGTCACCTGGGTGAGTTGCCATCAAGGACAACACCTATGCCATAGTACCAAAACTTCCAAACATGTGCCAGAATGCCAACAATCTCCCCCTTTGGACTTGATGGCAACCCCAAGATCCTCAAGATCATTCTGCCCCTTTGTCATCAAGGGCAAAGGGGTGTGCTCCCCTTGAGTACATGCTGAAATCTATTTTGTGCTGTGCTAAACATGCGCCCCCTGACTGTAGGCAAGATCTGCAAAAGGACGTTCTTTAAAAAGAACCATGACTTATACATCATAACTAACCTTCCTATCACAAAAGACTCTATACATACATCCATCACCCAACCAAGTGGGGATCATCCATCCAACCAAGTGGGGATACATCATAAATTTACATATGACAACCAATTACATTACATCATTCATCCCATGTATAGTGGGGAAACCAAAATAGGACGTTACATGACCTTGAAGAAAATAAGATATACATGACATAGAGATGAAATATCTTGAGAAAGATTATGAAAGTCAGCAGCATCTGTTAATCATGATTCAGATCAGCAACCATGTTCTCTTTTTGTTCTTCCTCTGCAAGAGTTCCACCTGAAACCAACAACATTTGTGCACTTGAACCAAAAGCTTCTAAGGTAATGCCAACAATGCATCACTAGAAGATTATCTGCTCCCCCTGAACCTGTGCCAGATGGTCTCTGACAGACCCCTATCAGATTATCAGAGTCTGTCTCTGCTGATATCCTTCAAACCTCCATATACGCGATTGTATTTGCATAAACCAACGTATGTACGTGGATCCTCCTCATCCAACTCGCTTACACCAAATTTTCTCTGAAAAAGACAAGTTTCAATAGCAGGTTGAAGCATCAACTACTCCCAGCTTCTGTCTGAGGTATTCAAATGTTTCCCTGGGCAGCGGTTTGGTGAGTATATCAATAACTTGTTCCTTAGAGGGAACATACTCCAACTTGACTTTTTGTTCCAGTACTTGTTCCCGAAGAAAATGATATTTGATAGGTATGTGCTTGGTCTTTGAATGCATGACTGGATTCTTTGATATGCTGATTGCACTTGTATTATCACATAAGATGGAGATAGGTGAGTACAAGTGATTTGATAATCCTGCAAGATTTGCATCATCCAAAGGAGTTGGGTGCAACAAGATGCAGCAACCACATATTCTGCTTCAGCTGTAGATAATGCAATAGAGCTCTGTTTCTTACTTAACCAAGATACTAATCTGGAACCCATAAAGAATGCACCGCCACTAGTGCTTTTTCTTTCATCCATGCTTCCATCCCATTCTGCATCTGTATAAGCATGCAGTGTGAGATCCGCATCTCTAGGATACCATAGGCCATAGTTTTGAGTTCCTTGAAGATACTTGAAAATTCTCTTTACTGCCTGAAGATGAGTTTCCTCATGATTTGCCTGAAATCTTCCAACCATTCCTACTGCATGCATGATGTCTGGTCGGGTACCTGTTAAATAGAGCAGACTTCCAATCATGGATCTATAGGTTGGTTGATGCACTGCTGCTGATTCATCATTTGCACTGAGGCTGCATCCTATGACCATAGGAGTACATACTAGTTTCGAATCTTCCATGCCATACTTCTTCAAGATTTGCTTGAGGTACTTGGTTTGAGATAGAAAGATACCACCTTTATTTTTCTGGATTTGTAAACCAAGAAAATATGTCAGTTATCCAAGAAAGGACATTTAGAATTCCTTCTACATCACCAAGGCAAAGTTTTGACTCATAGCTTCTTCATTACTGCTAAAGATGATATCATCTACATACACAACAAGTATTAGCAATTTGTTATTTTCAATTTTTATATAAAGATTGCTATCTGCTGATCCTTTTGAAAAACCTTGTTGATGAAGGTATTTGTTCAGACGATAGTACCAAGCCCTTGGAGCCTGTTTGAGACCATAGAGAGCCTTCTTTAGTTTGCATACAATATTTGGATCATTACCAAGGATGAATCCATCTGGCTGCTCAATATAGACTTCTTCTTCTAAATCATCATTCAGAAAGGTTGATTTCACATCCATTTGAAATACTTTGAACTTTTGAAAGCTGGAGAGAGTAAGGAACATTATGATGGCCTCAAGTCTAGCAACGGGAGCAAAAGTTTCTTCAAAGTCTATTCCTTCTTGTTGTGCATACCCTTTACAAACCAGTCTGGCCTTGTTTCTAATCACTTCCCCATTTTCATTCAACTTGTTTTTGAAGATCCATTTTGTTCCTATGACATTCTTATCTTTTGGTCTAGGAACCAACTCCCAAGTGTTGTTCTTTTCGATCTGCTCAAGTTCTTCATCCATTGCTTTGACCTAGCATTCATCTTTGCATGCCTCTCTTACATTTTCTGGTTCATTGGAGGAAAGTAATGCCAAATAGCTTGAAGCTTCTGCAATTGTTCTTGTTGTTTGTATACCTGCCTCTTTCTGCCCCAAAATTTGAGTTCTGGATGATTCTTTTGAACATATTTGGATGGAGTCTTTTCTTCTATCCTTATTTGTTCTTCAGGCTCCTCATGGGTTTCTTCTTCATAGGTTTCTTCTTCATCATGAATCTGATTTGATGTTAATGGATAGTCCTCATCATCTTTGAAATCTTCAGATCTTACCTGCCTAGGAGTGTTTTCTTCTTCATCAACCACTACATCAATACTTTCAACAATTTTTTCAAGCCTTTTATTCTAACACTTGTATGCTTTGCTATGGGGAGAGTAACCACGGAGAATGCCTTCATCTTCTCTAGGTTCAAACTTGCCAATATGTTCATCAGTATTTTTGATATAGCATTTCCTTCCAAAAATTTTGAAATATTTTATCGAAGGAGTCTCACCATACCAAAGCTCATGAGGGGTTTGAGTGCTATTCACCCAGACATTTGTTTTGTTGAGAATAAAAACTGCAGCAAATGCAGCTTCACCCCAGAAATTTGCGGGAGTTCCAGACTCATCAAGCATAGCATGAGCCATTTGTTGAACCATTCTATTCATCCTTTCAGCTACTCTATTTTGTTCAGGAGTCCTGCCTATAGAGAATTCTCTTATTATTCCATGTTCTTCACAATAATTGAAAAATTCATTTGAGGTAAACTCCCCACCTCTATTGGACCAGGGGCATTTAACTTTGATCTGATCCATTTTCAACCAAAGATTTGAAGGATTTGACTTTTTCAAAGGCTTCATCTTTGTGTTTCATCAGCCCTATCCAAACCACCCTTGAATAGTCATCAATGAATAATATAAAGTATTCTTCTCCCTGAGGTGACCTTTTCCTAGATGGACCACATACATCAGTATGGACAAGCTCAAGTGGCCTGCTACTTGATCCTTCCTTCTCAGGGAAGTTAGTTCTGGTTTGCTTACCAAACTAACATGATTTTCATATTGTATTATCTGAAATTCTAATTTCTGGAAGACCACGAACTGCCTACTATTTGCATGCTTTCCTTATCTGTGAGAAGCTTAGATGCCCCAACCTCTGGTCCCATAGCCAGTGTTCATCATTCTTGCTTAGATAGCATTGTTGTTGTCCTTCTTTCAATATGTATAAATTATTTGGAGTTCTTATGCCTTTGATCACTGTTTCTCCTGTATCAAGATCACGAACACTACATCCATTGATCGAAATATTACCTTTGTTCCTTGATCGCACATCTCACTAACACTCAATAGATTATGCTTTAAGCCATCAAAATACATAACATTTCCTGCTTTGACCTTTTCTTTTAAAATAACAGAACCTTTACCTTTTATGAGTGCAGGGGCATCATTTCCAAATGAGACCTTCTTCTCCTTCTCCAAGGCACTATATGATTGAAATTTTTCTTTATCACATGTCATATGTTTTGAACATCCATTGTCGATGTACCATTGATTTTCCTACCCTTCTGCATATAAGGCTATACCACATCTTTCTGGTTGTGGTTCTTTCATTCTCCATGTTTTGATATTTGAGGCTTTCTCCTTCTGAGTTGCCTGCCGAAACCTGCTCCTGCATTAAGAATCTTCATGACCAAAATTATTACAAATAGAACATTCTATTTCATTTTCAAGAGCAGAAAAGTTATTGTAGGTCCTTTTCATGATTCCATTCATACTCCTCTATTTTTGAGTTTCTCTAGTCATGATAGTTTTGTAGGAAACACACTAAGCTGCTTTGTGTCCAAAGTTGTGACAAGAGAAACATTGGCCATTGAAGAAATTCCTGCGATTATCAGCCATGCAGACCGAACAATTGTAGTTTTCATTGACATTCATTCTTGAGACAAATTGAGAATGATTTACCTGTGGTCTGTTGTAGCTTTTGTTTATCCTTGAAGCAGATTTCCCTTGACTTACTTGGTGACATTTGTTCATTCTTAAAGAAAAATGTCCCTGATTTACCTGGTGAGCAGCATTGTGCCTTTGCTGTTGATTGTCAATTTGTTCATTTCTCCTTGCTACATAAATATAAATTTTGGAGGTGGATGGCTTCTATGCCTGAGATGCTTCTTCATTATATCCCATACCTGTCTTGATTAGTGGAGAACACTGTACTTTAATAATCTCATCTAACGTTTCAGATCCTTTAACAAATCTAAGATTAAGAGCTTTAGTTTTCTCAATCTCTTTTCTAAGTCCCACTATTTCACATTCTAACTTTTCATGATTCTTTCCACTTTCATCCAATTGGAATTGCAGAGTATCAATAATCATATTTTTCTCTTCTAAACAAATTTCGAGTTTAGAAATCTCTTCATAAAGATCTTCTTCATCTATAGCATCCATGAAATCATCATCTTCAAAAGCCATTAAAAGTCTATACTTATTACCTTGTTCATCTTCATCACTATTTGAAAATCCATCACTATCTTCATGAGTGTAATAGCTTTTCTTATTACATTCTGTTTCTTGTTCCATCTAACAGGTTCCTTACCTTTATGAGGCCATTTGGCAGCATAGTGACCAACTCTTCCACAAGCAAAACATTTGAAAGGTAACTTACCTCTGAATCTTCCAGCACCCCGTTGAAGGTTCTTGACAAAATTTGATTCTTCCTCTTCTTCTGACATATGTCCTAAGTCATAAGAAACTCCTTTTCCTGAGGCCTTGAATGCAAATTCTCTTATGTCTGATGGTCCCCCTTTCCTCATTTCATAAGCGGTTAGAATTCCGTGTAGTTGCGACATGGTAATTTTCTGTAGATTCTCTTTTTCTTTTATTGCAGAAACTTTTGATTCAAACATAGAAGACAAAGATCTTAGAACCTTTTCAACCACAACAACCTCTTTTATTTCTTCACCCAAAATTTTCATATAATTAACAATCTCATTTATGCATAGTAAATAGTTAGCCACAGTTTCATCATTATACATTTTGAGATTTTCATATTGAATTCTGAGGGTTTGAAGTTTTGCTATTTTTACCTGTTCATCTCCTTCATAGCTCAGAACGATCTTGTCCCATATTTCTTTTGCGGTTTTATATTGCATAACCTTGACGAATTCTGATTGAGATAGACATCCTAATAGTGTATTGATAGCCTTTGCATTAGTTTCAAACTGCTTCTTCTCAACCGGATCTGTAGGAGTTGCTGATGGAAAAGTGTACCCTGTATCTATGATATCTCAGACTTTTGTACCAAGAGATTGAAGATAGGCTGTAACTCTTACCTTTCAATAGACAAAGTTGGTCCCATCAAAAATTGGTGGCCTGATTGATGCTTCTCTCTCATAGTTGCTCATGATGATAGATCTTCCTTCAAGCGATCAAGCTTCTTCTGAAGGATCCGCTCTGAGACCAATTGTTGGAAATAATACTGAGAGGGGGGGGTGAATCAGTATTATCTGGTCAATTATTTTCTTTTTCAAACCAAAAACATATATGCTACTTCAGTTAGAGAAAACCGCGTATATATGAAACTACAGATAAGGAAACCCGCATATACCATACAGACTTATAATTTAAAATATTCTACAGATGTTGAACATTAATATGTGCATCAGGATCATATAAACAGTAACCAGGAACAGAAAAATAGAGTAGAAGACAATCACACACAAGAACACAAGATATAAGGTGGAAACCCAATGTGGGTGAAAACTACCTGTTGTAATATGTCTCTACCTTTTCAGTTAAAAAATTCTTTTTACAATGATTCTGTACTGGTGTAGTCCTTTACTAGTCCACAGGCTACTACCTGTAGAGAGCTACAACCCTCTCTCATTTTCCAGCTTCTCCTGGAAGGGAGCTACAACCCCCTTATTTCTTGTACTAGTTGAGATACTAGTACGGAGGCTACTACCTACAGAAGACTACAACCTTCTCTTCCTTCCAGGGACCACGTTTCATAAATTTTCAGATGTGATCCACAAATAACATCAATCAAACATCAAGAATTTCTGCATCAAGTAATCACCTTTTCACCAATCAAAACTGAATCAGAATAAACACTTCTCTAACGACTATACCTAGATCATAATAACAGTAATAACACCCCACTTCTGAACCCAGAACAATGTAGCAATAAACAGAAGCAGCTAGAACATAAATCAAGAGATGTATGCTACTTCACTATTCAGAAACCTGTGTATAGATCTATAAATTCATTCTTTCAAACATTCAGATATTAGTTAACCCAGATTATCAGATTTATAGATCAAGCATGCGCCACATATCACCGATAAAAATCATATAGAAATACCACTATTTCAGCCTTAAGATTTTGACCCGTCAATAGAACTTATCCTTCTCCTTGCGCTCAGGTCCCTTCTTCATTCAGATCCAGATCTACACCATAACCCAATCACAATATTCAAGATCTAGCACTTTATCAGATATTCAATAATTCAGAAGATGATTTGCCAAATGATCTCCTTCCTCTTTTATAGCCTTACGCCTTTCACAATACCACAGACCAAACCATAGCAATTCAATACCATGGACCCAATACCTGGGATCAACATTTTTTGATGCAATACCACGGACCAAAACCATAGGATCAAAAATTGTCGGACTAATACCATGAACCAACCATAAGATTTCCCATGTGCTTGCACTTTTCTCTGCATGAAAGTGCATGAACTTTTCTCTGCATGAAAGTGAATGAACTTTTCTCTTCATGAAAGGAACTTTTCTCTACATGAAAGTGCGTGAACTTTTCTCTGCGTGAAAGGAACATTTCTCTGCATGAAGGTCCATGAAATTTTCTTTGCATGAAAGGAAATTTTCTCCGCATGAAAGTGTGTGAATTTTTCTCTTCATGAAAGGAACTTTTCTCTGCATGAAAGTGCATGAATGTTTCTCTACGTGAAAGTCTGTGAACCAGAAAATAACTTTGCTGCACTATAATTTATCATCTGAGATGAGTGGGTTTCCATTAAGTACAACATATGTATCATAATGCCAACAATTTTAGCCTACCTCCCAATTATGAAGATTATCTAAGAGATATAAGCCTCTTTTGAAATTACTTCACTTTCACATGTATACCGTGAATTCAAGACACAAGCAAATGAGTTGTCTAAAGAAGCTTCTCTATTGCAAAAGGGTTTCTTAATTTAACTTGAGGAGGCATCCTTGTTTTAGTTGCCAAAATAAATTTATATTTAACTGGTATTTCACTAGGAGATGATGGTTTTTGGTAGAGGCTTTTCAGTTCCATTGCAAGAAATATGAATTTTAAATTCACGTGATAAGTAAGATATCTGGTTGATGAGGATTAGTTGTCTATAAGAAACTACAAGAAGACCTTAAACTTGTGGATTTATTCTTCTGACTCGGGTAGACAATGCAAAGAACAAGAGAGGCTTGAGTCTGTACAGGATTGAACAAGTTCAATATTTACCGGAAGCAAATTTCATCATGGCGTGTTGATTACATGCCTGATCAAGGGGGGTTCCTAATTGGGAAACCCCAACCTACTCACATGGATTTCAGGTTTCTCTCATTGGGTAATATTTGGGCTATAGTAACTTGCCTAACTACTTCAGAATAGGAAAAGGCTATATTGAAGCTAATTGAGAGTAAATGGGATGATCTTGTGGGCACCATGCCTATGAAAATTAGCTTTCCCACATTGGAATATGAAGAGTGGCGAATTATCATTGGCAGTGATCCTAAGAACATGCCTTGGTCATATCACAATGGAGGATCATGACTGAAATTTCTTTGGCAGTTCACTATTGCACGCAGAAATATGGGGACGCCAGATCTAGCAACTAAAGCAATGGAAATTGTAGAGAAAAGGCTTTCAAAATACTGGTGGCTAGAGTATTATGACACAAAAGCAGTGAGATTTATTGGAAAGTAGGCTCATCTATACCAGACAAGTTTAATTGTCGGATACCTTGCTACCAAGTCATTCCTAACTAATCCAGACATAGCATGCATATTGGCATGTGAAGAGGACCTTTCCATTATGGAAGGATGTTCATGTCCCACAAGTGTTATCCCTCATAGAAAATGTTCTAGAAATGCAATGCAATCACAATCACGCATTCATGTATACAAATCTACCAAGAAATTTTTCTTTTAAAAAAAATAATAGTTTGGATTTCCGAAAGGGAAAGAAATGAGGGGGTGTCAGAAGGCAAGGGAAGGGATCTATAAAGTGCGATTAATATAATAAGTTAACAACTGGATTGATATTTATATTTAGTTCGTTGCCCTGTTGCAGATCGATATTGATACCCCACATAGGCATTGACAAACCCATAGGCCAAATGCATAGATATAAGAAGCTGACAACCATATTGATATTTAGATTTAGCTCATTCTCTTGTTGAAAATCGATATTGATACCCCACATAGGCATTGACAAAGGAATAGACTAAAGGCATAGATGGCATATTTTAAAGAAGCAGAGGAGATGGTGATAGCAGAAGTGGTTTCGGTGGTTCCACCAAAGAAATCTACCAGGTTTTGTTTGAGAGGTAGTCCCACCAGTTGCAGATCAAGTTGTTGTACCAGCTTCCCTTCGCCTAGTTTCAAATGCAGTAGATCCTACTAACAAAATGAAAGTAGTTGATCCAGGAGAGATAGAAGTAGAGGTAGATGTAGAGGATACCATTCACAGTGAATTCCCATAAGCAGATGAACCAATAAAATATCTTGTTTACCCTCTTCCAAGGAACAGAGTTAAAAAGAGATATAAGGGAGGGAGAGGAATATGGGGATACATATAAAGATAGAAATTGAGTAGTATAACAAACATCCATTGATGTGATATGCCCCATGACCAGAGTTCAAAATTTTGGTGTAGATTGAGATTTATGACCATTGACGTTAGCTCGGATGATTGGAAGAGTCTATTCTAAACTACAATATCGTAGATCACTTTACACCTTGACCCAGATAAATCAAACACCAGAAGTAGGGAACTCGCACCCTCCAAGTCATTAGCTTTGATAACCTCAACCTAGTAGAATGAACCTAGTCAACCAACGAGACCTAAATGTTGAATTTCAACCTGGCCCCAGGAACTTGAACCTTACTGCCGAAGGAATCAATGACATAATAGATTTGTGTCATGGAAATCGATCTCGACACCTACAGATTAGATTTGCGTCATGGAAATCAATCCCAACACCTATAATTATTCATTTGTGACACTAATATCTTGATTCATGTCAGTAAATATCCACTAACTGTGTCCTCTCCTCTGTCATGGGAATAGTCAAAATTATTAATTATGTTTTCGCTGAGTCTATCAAATAAAATAAGAGAGAAATAAATCATCATTTAGAGTTATAATGTCAGCCACTTCTCTTTGCTCTTTTTCTAATCTTTCTTTCACTATTTATTCACGAAAATAGGCACTGAACAAATCGATGTTTTGTGGGGTGAGCTATTGAAGAGATTCTCCTCCACTGCCCAATCCCTCAACATATTGCAATTCAACCCTGAAACCTTGACTGTCGGTGGATCATTGTTGCATTTCCTATGAAAACGTAGAACAAATTTGCAGCTAAGGCATCCTAGTTCAATCGATTTGAAGAACGGGAATTGATCATCTAGATATCTTAAAGATCAATCCAGTGATGTACATGTTTCCATATATTCACAGCAAAGGTTGGAGATCGATATTTTCGTGTCGAACTATTGTTTTGGCCTTTGTTTCTTTGGTAGGAATTATATCATGGTAAAATATGTTTAACAATGTGCCTAATTTTGAGCAATATGTGTTAAATTATGAGATAGATATATATATTTGAAGGTGCTCAATTTTGAACAATACATTTTAAATTTATTTGAATATTTTAGACTTTTATTTTCTTCTAGACATTTGTTTTTTTTTTTAAATGGTGTGGAAAATACAATAAAAATATTGATTGGGAAATGTCACAAACGTATTAGTGTTGATCATTTTGGAAGTCAGAAGATTCTAAGATCTTAAATATTTGAGATGTAAGAGTGAGATACTTGACACAATGCATTTTTACATTTTGGATAAGGTTTTTGTTTCATTTTATATATTAGAATTTTCTGATGGGCACAATATAATGTTAGTAGTGTCTGGTAGCTTACAACAACAAAATATGTTTCATTATTTCTTCGTAGCATATTTTTTTGCATTTTCACATTGAGTAGGGTCTGATTCATATGCTCATGCACATCATTGTAACCTTGCTCATCATATCATTTTTAGTAGTGCTCGCAACTTTAGTGATAACTTATCTAGTGGCAATTTCACATACGTAGCTCCATCACTAAATTGAGAAGGAAGTGGGGAAAATATCCATCTAAGCTAGGAGGACTTCATGTGACACATTAGGCCATGATCACCCAGGAGCATCATCACTAACAGTTAACCTCCCATGAAGGATCCCCTTTTTAGATCTTAAATGCTAGTTTGTTAGTTAGTTGCATATTTTTTTGTTTCTTCTAGCCTTTAATTTGTATGCATGCCAAATTTAAGGATTCACTCTTCAATTGATGATCTCTTTGCAAAAATATAAAAGAATCCATTGCCAAATGAATAAGAAACAATAATTTTTCTTTGGGATTCATTTATGATTTACTTTCTCTATTCTCTGGGAATTTTTTTTGCATTTTTTTATGCTTGAGATAAATATCATTAAACCTCACCACACTTATTCTTCTACTTGAAAATTTGCTAGTATTTGACAACATACCAATAAGACGATGAGTGACATACCTATACCCTTAGTCTAAGGCATGCTACCACAAATCCAACTTTAATACGATTTTGAAAGAAATGAATGTATGTAGGTTTATGATTCCACAAAGGTGAGCATGGTCCTATGGATGTCTATAGTTAGCACTAAGAGACCAATACCTAGTAAATTAAGAGTGATGGAACCCCTACAATAATTCCTACTAGCCAACTCTCCTTCCCATCATATTTCAAAATCTAAGGATGACATTGATTTCTTTGTATCATATTCCCTTGGACAATCTCCATCCCTCTAGGTATCTGACATAAATTGGTAAGGAATCTCTTAGTTATGTGATTTAGGAAATCTAACTACTAGTGGAGCACTTACAACAACCTTTATAGAATCACTTAAGTGATTTCTAAATGAGAACCCCTTACAAACATGCAAAGCTAGTTCTTGCCATAAATATCAACACTAGAGATTGGCTTTCAACACAAATTGTATTTTCTCCTCTTGTAGCACCAAAACTCTATTTTTTTTTGTCCTCTTGCTTGTTGAAAGTTAATTATCTCCTTTACTCAAATTCCTTTTCTTATGCATGTTTTGACTTGGGTGATTCATAACACAATTTTACTCATCACATGTTCTCACATCTACATGAGATGACTCTCTCAGTGGCCTCTTACATGCATTCATTAAAACCACCCCCCTCATGAGTGTACTTATCCGATGCTTAAATAACTAATTGATATGACTTTTCTACCAACCTCAAAAATGCATTCAATGACTGGTTTTAATAAGTCAAATGGGGATTATATGGCAATGACAATTAATTTATTCTAATAACATGCGATTTTAGGCATGTGTTATTTACCCTTGGACCCATTTTTATCCCCCTCATTTATAAAATGATAGGTCCTCCATGAATATCTTCTTATCCATTTTATAACTAGTGATGTATTTTATATTAATATTTTCAATATAGATGTTTAAATATAATTTTTTGTTTGATATTGTGTCCATGACTTGTGGGACTAGTATGTGATCTAAGAAACCATAACCTAGGGCATCTAAGCCATCAAAATCACTTGAAAATCAAATTAGATCTATAACACACAAACCCTTAACATGGATAATATTTTTTGGTGTCTCTTCCCAACTTTTGCGAGTTTCGCACATTGGTCACCTTACATAATGAAACCATTGAAATGCAGTAATGCTATCGATATTTGGCTACATTTTTACATATTATATATCTTGGCATTTACACATTCATAATATTTAAAAATATACATTTCTAATCTATTGATCAAACTCGGGGTGTTACATTTTCCTCCCCCTTCATTTTTTCACTATATTTGGTGCACATCACCATATAGGTTTATATGTAGATACATACTTTTTTTACATCTTAGCACTCTATAATTTGACAAATTAGTAAATCCTATAGAAATTACAAATTCCCAACTCTCACTCCCCTCAACCTACATAATCCAAGGAAGAGTACTCCCTTCTCTCCATGACAATCCTTTAGGATGTCCCACTTACCTTTGAGGGCTCAACGACTGGTTGGACATGAAATATCCAAGCTATTGAATTTAGTAATACTAGCTATAAAAAATGTTGTCTTTAGTAATTTATGCAAAAATGTACATTCATATTTCCTCAAAATATGCAAAAAGCTATGGGTAGTCCTCCCACATAGCCTCTTCATGCTCCCATGTGGTATCTTCAGGATTACAATAGGTCTACTGGACCTTTACCAAGATAATGGCTTTGCATAGGAGCACTTCTACTTTTGAGTATAAGATGCATATTGGCTCCACCCAAAAGCCCCCTTTGTGCTCCACCTAGACCATAGTCTAGTCAATCACAAAGTTAGGATTAATAGGTACATAATTTTTCAATAAAGATACATGAAACACTTTTATGAATAATCATGGATGCAAGTAATGCAAGAATGTATATAACCAACCTTATCCTATATATTATTTCAAATGACCCACAATTGCGCTACTGATTCTGGGTGTCTTCCCAATTTTAGTGAGCTTTTTTTATCCTTCACTTCGGAAAACACATGCCCAGCCAATCTAGATTATCTATGCCTTTTTCCTTTGTTTGCTCAAATTTGTACCTATGTTATGTATCCTTTATATTTTTACTTATATTTGAGGTATGTTCTTACATATATTTTATAATATATATTCCAACAATCACTTTGTTTTCTAGGTTATCTCAACTCAAAATATAACTTTACAATTTCATTTTTATATAAATTTCCACAATATATGATTCCTTATCAATCAACTTAGTTTGAATAATATGTGTGACTTTTGTAAGCTTGCCCATCACTACCATGATGGAATCATCTCACATTGTTATCCTTGGTAGCTTAGTGATGAAATTTATGGTAGAAATATATCATTTTCATTTAGGAATGGACAATGGATATATAAATCATGTTGGTTGTCCATGTTTAGCCTTTACCTTCTAACATTACATGCATTTGGCTATGTAATCAACCACATGTTTTTCATACTAAGTTAAAAATACTGAATTCTTATTGCTACAATAGTTTTTTGGTACCCTAGTGTCCAGCATATGGTGCATCACACATTTCTTTTATCACTAAATTTCTCAATTCTTGAGAATTAGGAACATAAACTTCTGTTGCTTTGAAAGAGGTTTCCATCCTCTTCAGGCATGTAGTCTTTAAATTTATGGTGTGAATTACCTTGTTGTAACCCTTATTTAATTTGTAAATAGTGTTAGTTTGATCCTAATCTTCCAAAATTATTCTTTTCAAGTCTATGTAGTATATGGTAATAGTTATAACATGCATTACATGTACCCTCATAATGCTGAGTGAATTAACCTATTTATTATCTTTTCCCTTAATGTTGTTGATGTCAAAGTCAGATTCACTAGGGAATTCCAACTATCTGATTTGTCTATGTGAGTATTTCAAACCGCTATGGTCTCTTTTCAACTCAAAACTTCATCCCATAAGATAAAATCTTCACATTTTCAATACATGGATAATAGTTGTAAGCTCCAAGTCATGGGTAGCATAATTTATTTCATGTTATTTTATTTTCTCAAATTCATATGACATGCCTATCTTGCACAAAGGGTCCACCAGTTCCTTCTTTACATTAATTTATGCACACCAAAATTTCCTCATTTGCATCTACATTCTTTAGAATAGGTGCATTGGTTAATAAATATTTCATCTATTGAAAATTATCTTCACAACCAATTAAGCCCATAAATAATCTCACCTTTGAAATATTCTTTGGTGATGGCCAACCTTTGATGGATTTCATCTTCTGTGGGTCCATTGTTATGCCTTCCTATAAGACATTGTGAACTAAATAATGGATTTTCCTTTGATAGAAAGTGCACTTGCTTAACTTGGCATACAATTGTTTCTCTTGCAACACCCAAATGTCACTCATGCTCCTCTTCTGTCTTGGAGTGTATAAGAATATCATCCAAGAAGGCAATAACAAATTAGTTTGTATAAACTCTAAACACTCTATTCATCAAACATATAAAGCTAGTGATTGTACCACATGTTTCAAAGTAAACGTGGTAAGGTGGTACCATAGGAAACAATAACATAGAAGAAATAAATTTTGTTTATGCAATTTTGTCTCTTTACGAGAATTTCATTTTTATCATATTTTATGTTTCATGGATATTTCAACCAGGCCAATATTCTAGAATATGTTCAAAATGAAGGTAATGCACAACATCTTAACTCCAAAGGATTTCTGAAAATTCTCTTCATTAATATTCATGAACTATTATAAGTAAATGATTTAAATGAAACATTTCATAGCACAAGTAATCTCATATCACCTTTTTTTCACAGTGCAATGGATAATAATTTTTGTTGGAAGGGACTTAAGATAATGTATGTGCATTTTGAGTCATTTTTATCTACTAAACATTGCAAATGGATTTGGAGACCCTCTTAAAGGGGTCTCTAAATTTTAACATTGCAGATAGACTAAAATACCCCTTTGTCTCTAGATTTAACACTGCAGATGGATTTAAAGAACGGGGTCTTTAAATACATCTATAGTACTAAAGTTTAGAGACAAAAGGGAATTCATAATTTTAACAATGTAAATGGGTTCAGAGATCCCTTTGTCTCTAAATTTTAATAATGCAGATGGAAAAGACCCATGTAGTGAAATGTAACACTTCAATATCAAAATTGCAATTTTCCATTTTTGGAGTGACATAATTAAAAATTACTTTCAGAAATGAGTAATTCATATACTTGTTGTACTTTTTATTTCATAATATTTTTATTCTTCGACTATAGTAGTCATTTAAGTTTATCATTATTAATTTTATCACTTATTATTGATTCATATATTTTATTCCTGGACTAAATTAGTCATTTAAGTTAGTCACTTTTAGTTTGGTCAATTATTATCCAGTCATATATTTTAACCCTAGACTAAATTAGTCATTTAAGTTAGTAAGTTTTAGTTCAATCACTTAAACTTTCTCAAATTTAGTAGTAATTCAAGTGAAATAATTGCGATGACTGACCTTTTTAGTCACCTAGTCATTGATTTCATCATTTTCTACTAGCGATTATAAGTAAATGATTTAAATCAAACATTTCATAGCACAAGTAATCTCATATACCCTTTTATTCATAATGCAATGGATACTAGTTTTTGTTAGAAGGGGTTCAAGATAATGTATGTGCATTTTGAGTCATTTTTGTATCAAATGTTGTTATGACTAGAAAATTTTAGTCATTTTGAGTCATTTTTATGTATTTAACATTGCAAATGGATTTGGATACCCTCTTAAATGGGTCTCTAAATTTTATCATTGTAGATGGACTCAAATACCCCTTTATCTCTAGATTTAACACTACAGATGGATTTAAATAATGGGGTCTTTGAATCCATCTACAGTGCTAAAATTTAGAGACAAAAGGGTATTCATAATTTTAGCAATGTAGATGAATTCAGAGACCCCTTTGTCTCTAAATTTTGATAATGAATATGGATTCAGAGACCCATGTAGTGAAATGTAACACTTCAATATCAAAATTACAATTTTCCATTTTCGGAGTGACATAATTGAAAATTACTATCATAACTAAGTAATTCATATACTTGTTGTACCTGTTATTTGGTCATATTTTTATTCTTGGACTATAGTGGTCATTTAAGTTAATCATTATTAATTTTATCACTTATTATCCAGTCATATATTTTAGCCCTGGGCTAAATTAGTCATTTAAGTTAGTCACTTTTAGATTGTTCACTTATTATCTAGTCGTATATTTTATCCCTAGACTAAATTAGTCATTTAAGTTAGTCATTTTTAGTTTGATCACTTAAAATTGATCAAATTTGGTAGTAATTCACTTGAAATAATTGCGGTGACTAACTTTTTTAGTTACCTAGTCACTAATTTCATCATTTTCTACTAGTGCAATTACCAGCTTTGAGTTCCTTCTTTCAGACCTCAGCCAAAAGACCCAATTACCAGGTTCTAGTTCCTTCTTTCAGACTTTAGCTAAAATACCCAATTACCAGGTTGTGGAATGATGTTGGTATTAGTAATATATTGTTTACTAAAATAGCCTTTATTGGTACTATATTGTTCCAAGTTTTTTACTCTTCACTAATTTAATTTCTTTATTTCCTTTTTCCCCAAGTGAGATACATAAGTGTTAAGTTTTCTTGTGAGATTTCAATTATGAGATGAAGGAATAAGCATAAATATTTGTGAAAACTAGGCAATCTACTGCATTTTGAAACTTTTTTAGGTTGTGATTATGATCGAACAATGTTGTGGCCCAAATGTATTTAACTTTCCCAAGATATCATATGTATTATTTAAAACTAAAAACTATAGACAAACTAACTATGATATTCTAAAAATCACTATATTCATATATGGTACATGCCCAAAATCAGCGGTGGCTTTTCTGTCATTCTTTAAAGTTTGGATGTGGCATGAGTCAAGAATGTAGTGAGGAGTTTGTCCTCATTACACTGTTTTGTTTTGGTGAAAAAAGGATTATAACAAAATTTTCCTTGGGATGTTGTTTACGCAATGGTTCTTAAGGAGTTTCATGAAACACAATGGTTGATTTGAAAAGGTTTTCATAATTATAGAGTATTATTCCTTGTGAAGAGAGCACTTTTAACCATGATGTTGGATGTTCCATCTATTTTTATTAAAATGCATATGATATTACATTAAATATTAAACATGATTTCATCAATTCTTACATCCATGGGCTCATGTGTAGCTGATATGGCATTCTCTCTCCAAATTGTAGCTTGGTGGAATCCTCATTTGAATGTCGATTATAATTTATTTCCTATAGGAATAAATAGGTATAATCCAAATCATAATACAAAGTCCTTTTCATTTTTTCTGATCAACTAAATGTATCTTAGAAATGCCCCATTCCATCAAAGATAACCAACAAAAAGCAACGACAATTATCTTGAAATGTATTCTCTGAAGAACCAAGCCACCTTGCATCCATTTACTTTATTGTCCTCTTTCTTACAACTACAGAAGACATCAATTAATTAATAAGAATGAAGATAAAATTAAACCATCATTGTACTCTTTCTTGCAGCTAGACAAGGTATCAGTTAATTAAGAAGAATGAAGATAAGATTAAACCATTGAGCTATGGGTAAGAGTCATTTATCCTAGAATATAAGATTTAAAGGAGCTTCTAATTTTCCATTTGGACTATCATCATTTTATCCAACTACGCCTAGTATCTTGTACTCTCCAATTTGAGATTTTGGGATATCCTTATGATACAATTTCACAGTTTCATAAGAGGTCCACAAAGTAGGACAAAACATTACTCTATAATCCACTATCCACTATTAATCCATGTTTTGTACAAGCCCAAAATCTTTGGTGTCTAGCACATGTAAAATTTATGTGGTATGAATAGAGTAACTAGAAAGGATTTAGACAAGGACTTGGTTAATGGTTAATGTGATCTGTTGAAGTTGTTTAGGCAATGTGCCCGAAACAATCATTTGACATTTTTTACTTTATATTATCCTTTCTTCAAAGCATGATCATCAAACCTATTCTTTCGGTGGCATTAAGAGACTTCAAGTTTGTGCATATGGAATTCTTGGAAATTAAAACACTTATTCTCTTGAAATGGAACATGAATTTCATTATGGATATGAATAATTCAACTTTAGTGAGGTTTTTTTTTCCACCAAATGATACATACTATTGAGCTTGTATTAGATGTCATCTCCAATACTTCATATTACCTTCGGACATGGGCCCTTAGGTATTATTGTTCTTCATTTACTTTGTATTTGAAGAAATGTATGACATATGGTTGAAAGAAGGTTTTTCTGAACACACGACTTGTTATGGGATGTTTTGTAGGTTGGCACACTCAAAATTGTCTATCTTTTTCGATTAGAAGGTTCTTCAATCTACACGGGGGTGACTAAAATGCATGTTTTAGTATTTCTTCATGTTGGAGTGCACCAACGATGTCACAGGGATAAAACTACATGCATATTAGGCTCATTAAAGAAGACGACTTGGCAAGTTTTCTATCAGTCAATTCTTTTTGTGGGTGATATGTTGCAGGAAAAATGTATAGGGGAGGGTTACTTTGTATCATGTCATTTACGGGTTACCACAAGGTTACTTTATGTCATGTCTTGTATTAATCCTTAGTTATATATCAAATAATTATATATTCTAAGAAGGGGCATTCTTTGTAAATGTGGCTGGCTTCGTGGAAATGTCGACATCTAAATGACATCCCTTCATAATCCAATATTTTGTTACACGCATATCCTAGGTAGTGGAGTATCAAATTTTCCACCAATCCATCCCTGGAGTCCAGATAGAAAAGGACCCTGGCATAAGACATTCACCCCATCTCCAAGTATGATCTATGGAAGTCAAGATAAGTCCTGAGGTCATCCCCTATACACTAAAAGATATCATCCATCCAATGTTGAAGGGGGAGGCTAGGGATCCTAAACTGTACTCGACCTACACCAAGTTGTTCTCGCTCAGCGTCAAAGAGGGGATTCCACCTTTTCAAACACGTAAGGGACATTTCTATGTTCTAGTAATGCAATAGAGCCCAGTTCACATGCTCTTCTTTAATAAATGTGAAAGAAAACCATCCTTTGGGCATGGTGCATACAAATGGAAGAACATCTACAATGTGTCCCCAATTCTCCTACACCCACCTCCTGAGAGACACTACATATTAGTGTCTGCCTCTAATTCTTCTGACTAAAACCCTTCCTACTTTAGACATAACTTCATCTAATCTAATGCCCTCCCCTATTGGAAATAATACTGAGAGGAGGGTCAATCAAGATTATCAGATCAATAATTTTATTTCCAAAATAGATATATATACGCTACTTCAATGAAGTGAACTAGTGTGTACACGCGACTGTGCTTAAAGAAACCAAAGTATATGCAGAGAACTTGTGATTTAGATAGTTTATCATGTGTTGAGCTCAAACCAGTATATTAGAGATTTATTAGATAGTGTAGTAAAACAAAAATAAAGCATCATACATAGGCAACATGCATGAACACCAAGATTTAAGGTGGAAACCCAATCTGGGTAAAAACCACCTCCTGCTGTCATCCTTGTCTTCTTTTAATAATAAGAAAATCTGCTTAAAATCTTGTACTGGTGCAGACTCATACCAGTATGCAAACTTCTACCTACAGAAGGTTACAACCTTCTCTCATTTTCTAGCTTCTACTAGAAGGGAGATACAGTACCCTAACTCTTGTAATAGCCAATATATTTACTAGTACGTAGGTGCCACCCTACAAAAAACTCCACTCTTCCACCAGGGACCACGTTTCATGAATTTTTCGGACTGGATACTCCTAGATCACAACACCACAATTTGAAGGCCACGTTTCATCAAATTTTCGTAGTGGATCCATCAAAGCCTTTTAAACTTAAACTGCATCAACCAATATTTAGTTAATTCTGAACAATCAGATCACTAATACCAGAAAACTGTGTTGAACCTAGAACCCTATGTCATCATCGAGAACCTACTATAACCTCAAAAATCATGCATTAGAGTGTATATGCTACTTGGTAGAACCTGACCTGTGTGTGTAGGTAACTTCCTTTAACCCAACTTACATATCTCTCTAAAGATACTGAATCATAAACTTCTGAACCATAGACTGTACCAATCAGTGACATTCTAAAGATCTACAGTAATATTACAGAGTTCAAAATAGGTAGCAAAAAGGATCACCCTTCCTTTTCAATCAACCAATCAATTAGACTCAATTTCCTTATACAATAGTTCTATGTTCAGATCTAAGAAGACTTCATTGATAGACAATAGTAAAACAATAGAATTTGATCAGATAGATTAGTTAGATCTAAAAATAAGCTTTTCTTTTTGTATATGCTACTTGAAAGAGTTGAAACTACGTGTACACACCCTTTGGCCGAGACGAACCTGTGTACAGTTATGCAAATTTTGACTCAGAACCTTACTGCAATTCTAGACTTCAAACAAACCCAGATCATGATAGATAACAAATAGAATAGGCACAAAACATCAGATCTGGTCTCAACCAATATCAAATCTTCAAGAATAAGTAATTTCAAGTCTCATGATTCCTGATCCAATTTTTAACTCAAGGTGCCCATGAATATTTCAGATTGAGTCCCAAACATGACCCTGCAACATAATATACTTCATATAGAAGTATTCCTTAGAATCTCATTGCTTGCACTCATTGGCCTAATCTTCTCCTCCTTATATACTCTTAGGCCTTTCTCAATACCTTGGACCAAAAGTACTTAGGACCAATACCTTCGACGCAATACCTAGGGTCAATACCTTAGACCAAATGCCTTGGACCAATTACCTTGGACCAAAATACCTTAGACCAAAAACTTGGTTTTCCAACATGTACGTGATTTTCCTCCTGTGAAAGTGTGTGTATACGTTATACATCACTTTTGTTCTATTAAACCGTGTGTATCCACGCCTTGGATAAAGTGAACCAGCGTATACCTCTCTTTCTTCATTCTTTGTAGTCTGATCTGTAATCCTTTGTTGTTGACCTACTGCACTGTGAACTTTCATCTGAGTAAGTTGCCATCAAGGACAACACCTATATCATAATGCCAACAATCTCCCCCTTTGGACTTGATGGCAACAACGACACCAAGACATTGTCCCCCTTTGACATCAAGGGCAAAGGGAAGACCAAGATATTCTCTCCCCTATGTTGTTCATGCTCCCCCTGAGTACATGCTGAATTCTCTAATTGAGCTCCCCTTTGTACATGTTGAGATGTACTGAAACCGTCCATGCTTAGTCTGCAAAAATATTCTCCAAAAGAATAACATGATTCTATAACTCAACTATGTGAGTATGACCTTCCTATCACTAATGAATCATACATATATCCATCTCCCAAGTAAGTGGGGATATACCAGTTTTGATTCATCCACCCAACCAAGTGGGGATATAACAATTGTTTATACAAGACAAAAATATAATTACATCATCCATCCCATGCAAAGTGGGGATACAAATTACATCATTTGTCTAATAGGTCTCATTCAAAAGTATGAGAAGACATATCACACCCTAGAATTTTACATGACTTAAGCAACAAAAGGTATAAATATCTGATAGCTAGAGTCAGCAAGCATAATGCCAACAATGCAGAATATGACTGAAGGCTAATGCTCCCCCTGAACCTGTGCTACCTATGCATTCTTAACAAGTCAATGATCAAGGAATATTTGTCAGTTAGATAAAAATAAATTAGCATAGCATATTAATAGACTGTAATCATCAACATCAGACTAAGCACCCATATCAGAGCCTATCCCACTATTTTTATTGTTTGTAAAACATATACGCTCCTTGACCCATAGAAACCCAAATGTTTACGTGACTATACTTCATGAAACACGCGTATAATAACCTTTCTCTGAAAAAAAAATTGGATTTAACCATAGGATGATACAGTAACTACTCCCAACTTTTGTCTAAGATATTCAAATGTTTCTCTAGGCAGTGGTTTAGTGAATATATCAGCAACCTGTTCTTTGAAGGGAACATAATTATACTCCAACTTGACCTTTTGTTCAAGCACTTGTTCACGTAGAAAATGGTATTTGATGGGTATGTGCTTAGTCTTGGAGTGCATGACTGGATTCTATGAAATACTGATGGAACTTGTATTATCACATAGAATGGAGATGGGTGGAGTACATGTGATCTGAATATCATGCAAGGTTTGCATCATCAAAAGTAGTTGTGTGTAGCAAGATGCAACAACCACATATTTTGCTTCAGCTGTAGATAAAGCAATTGAACATTGTTTCTTGCTGAACCAAGACACTAACCTGGAACCCATATAGAATGCACCACCACTAGTGCTTTTTCTGTCATCAACGCTTTCTACCCAATCTACATCTGTATATGCATGAAGAGTAAGATCTACATCTCTAGGATACCATAAACCAAAGTCCTGAGTTCCTTGAAGATATTTGAAAATTCTTTTGACTTCCTAAAGGTGTGATTCCTTTGGATTTTCATGTAATCTTCCAACTATTCCTACTGCATGCATGATGTCGGGTTGGGTACCTGTTAGATAAAGCAGACTCCCAATCATGGATCTATAAGTTGATTGATGTACAACTATTGATTCATCATTTGAGCTGAGACTACATCCTGTTACCATTAGGGTACATACAGGTTTAGAATCTTCCATTCTGTGCCTTTTTATGATCTGTATGAGATATTTGGTTTGTGAAAGAAAAATACCATCTTATTTTGTTGAACTTGTAGACAAAGAAAATAGGTAAGTTCACCAAGCAAGGGCATTTCAAATTCTTGCTACATTACTGAAGAAAAATTCTGACTCGTGGATTCTTCATTGCTACCAAAAATGATATCATCAACATAAACAATAATAATTAGCAATTTATCAGTTTCAATCTTTGTATATAGATTGCTATCTGTTGAACCTTTTGTAAAAGCTTGCTGGTGTAGATATTTGTCAAGGTAGTAATACTAGGCCCTTGGAGCCTATTTCAGACCATAGAGAGCCTTTTGAGTCTACATACAAGTTTTTCATCATTTCTAAGAATGAATCCTTCTGGCTATTCAATATAAAATTCTTCTTTTAAATCTCCATTCAGGAAGACTGATTTTACATCCATTTCGTATACTTTGAATTTCTAAAAGCTAGAAATAGCAAGAAACATCCTTATGGCTTCAAGTCTGGCAACAGTTGTAAAAGTTTCTTCAAAATATATACCTTATTATTGAGCATACCCTTTACAAACAAGTCTAGCCTTGCTTCTAATGACTTCTCAATTTTCATTCAACTTGTTTTTGAATATCCATTTAGTTCCTATAATATTTTTATCATGAGGTCTAGGAACTAATTCCCAAGTATCATTTTTTCCAATTTGCTCAATTTCTTCATCCACAGCCTTGACCCAACATTCATATTTGCATGCTTCTTTTACATTTTGAGGTTTGGTGGAGGATAGTAATGCTGGATAGCTTGAGGTCCCTGTAATAGTTCTTCTTGTCTGTACACTTGCCTCTTTTTCCCCTAAAATTTGAGTTTCTGGATGATTTTTCTAAACATACCTGGATGGAATCTTTTCTTCTACCATTATCTCTTCTTCTGGTGCTTCACTAGTTTCTTCTTCAATATGATTTTGATTTGATGTGGGAAAATAATCGCCATCTTCTTCATTGTCATAATCTTTTGTTGATTTTATCTGTTTCAGATTTTTGCATGCTTCATCAACTACAACATCAATACTTTCAACAAATTTTCCAAGTCTTTTATTATAACATTATATCCTTTAGTTCTGGAACAATAACCAAGAAGAATCTCTGGGTTCAAACTTACCATGTTTTTCATCAGTCCTTTTTATATAACATTTGCTTGCAAAAACTTTAAAGTGTTTTATAGTAGGAGTCTTACCATACCAAATTTCAGATGGAGTTTGAGTGTTGTTTACCTAAACATTTGCTTGGTTGAGAATAGTTATAGTAGTGAATGCAGCTTCACCCCAGAAGGTTGTAGGAATTCCAAATTCATCTAGCATAGCTCAAGCCATTTGTTGAAATGTTCTGTTCATTCTTTCTACCACACCATTTTGCTAAGGAGTACTTGCGATGGGGAATTGCCTTTTTATTCTATGTTGTTCACAAAATTCAAAGAATTAATCTGAGGTAAATTCCCCTCCTCGATTAGATCTGAGGCATTTTATTTTTCAATCTGATTCATTTTCAACCAAAGCTTTGAAGGCTTGGAACTTTTCGAGAGCTTCATCTTTATGCTTAAGAATACCTATCCAACACATTCTAGAAAATTCATCATTGGACAAAATAAAGTATTCTTCTCCATGAGGTGACTTTTTCCTTGATGGTCCACATAAATCAATATGGACAAGTTCAAGAGGCTTACTAGCTAACCCTTCTTTCTCCATGAAGTGAACTCTCGATTGCTTGCCGATTTGACATGGTTTGCATATTGTATTTTCTGGGATATCTGGAAGATCATGAACAACCTTGAGTCTACATGCTTTTCTTATTTGAGAAAAGCTTAGATGTCCCAATCTTCTTTGCCACTACTAGTTCTCATCATTTTTTCTTAGATAGCAGTGTTGTTGTCCTCCCTTGAGTATGTATAAGTTGTTTGGAGTTCTTGTACCTTTGATCACAGTCTCTCCTGTATCAAGCTCACGAACAACACATCTGTTTGATCGAAACACCACTTCATTTCCTTGATCACACATTTGACTGACACTCAACAGGTTATGCTTTAAACTGTCTACATACATAAAATTTCCAACTTTAACCTTTTCTTTCAAGAAAATAGAGCCTTCACCTTTTATGATAGGAGGAGTGTCATTTCCAAACGAGACATTTTTTTTCTTTTCTAAGGCAATATATGAGTGAAGTTTTTCTTTGTCACTTGTCATGTGTTTCGAGCATCCACTGTCGATGTACCATTGATTTTCTTGTCCTTCTGCATACAAGGCTATACCACATCTTTCTATTTGAGATTCTTTCCTTCTCCATATCTTGGTATTTAATGTAGTTTGCTCCTTTTGAGATGTTTCCTGAAATTTTCTCCTGCATTTAGATTCTTCATGACCAAAGTTGTTACAGATTGAGCATTCTATTTCATTTTCAAGAAGAGAAAAGTTATTATAGGAAATTTTCTTGATCCTTCTTACATTCCTTTGATTTCATGCTTCTCTAGTCATGATGGTTTTGTAAGCAACACATTGAGCAGCTTTGTGTCCAAAATTATGACATGTAAAACATTGCCCATTAAAGAAGTTTTTGCGACTATCAAATCTATTGACCTGGTGATTGTGGTTTCTATTGATATTCATATTTGGAGAAAATTGAATATGATTTACCTGAGGTTGGTTGTGGCTTCTATTCATCCTTGGAGTAAATTGAGTCTGATTTACCCGGTGATCTGTTTTATGCCTTTGCTGACAATTGACATATTGTTCACTGGTTTTTGCTGCATCAAGATAGCTTTTGGTGGAGGTTGACAGCTTTTGTGATTGAGATGCTTCTTCAGTATATCCAAGACCTGTCTTTATCAGAGGAGAATGCTGAAATTTGATAATTTGATTTAAATTTTCTGATCCTTTAGCAAATCTAAGATTGAGATATTTAGTTTTCTCAAGATCCTTTCTTAGACTGACAACTTCACATTCTAGTTTTTCATTGTGTTTTTCCTTTTCAGCAAGTTGGTATGTCAAGGTATCTATAATCATATTCTTTTTTTCTAAACATATTTAGAGTTTAGATATTTCTTCATGAAGGTCTTCCTCTTCTAAAGCATCCCAAAAATTATCATTGTCATAAACCATGAGAAGTCTGTAATCTTTTCCAGTTTCATCTTCATCACTATTAGATAAACCATCGCTATCTTCATGAGTATAGTAACTCCTTTTATTCACAACTTGTCTTCTATTCCCTTTTGCATATTCCTTTCCTTTTTCAAATTTATCTTTATGAGGACATCTGGCAGCATAATGACCAACTTTGCCACAAGAAAATAATTTGAAGGGTAACTTACCTCTAAACCTTCCAGAACCCAGTTGAAGCTTTTCGACAAAGTTTACCTCATCTTCTTCTTCTGAAATATGTCCTGATTCATTGTGTTCTTCCTTTCCTTTTGCTGAAGCCTTAAATGTGGCTTCTCTCATATCTGATGGTCCTCCTTTTCTCATCTCAAAGGCAGATAAGATTCCGTGAAGCTGTGTCATAGTGATATTCTGTAGATCTTGTTTTTCTTCTATGGCAAACACTTTGGATTCAAATTTAGTAGACAAGGTTCTCAAAACTTTCTCAACTAAGGTAACTTCCTTAATTTCTTCACCCAGATTCTTCATACAATTGAAAACCTCATCTATATAGGAAGTAACTAGCTATACTTCCATCACTATGCATCTTAAGAGTTTCATACTAAATTATGAGAGTTTTAAGCTTAGCACGTTTTACTTGAGAGTCTCCTTCATAGCTGAAAATGATTTTGTCCCATATTTCTTTGGCTGATTTGAGCTGCATGACTTTGACAAACTCTGATTGTGACAGACTTCCCAATAGAGTATTGAAAGCTTTAGCATTTGTTTCATATTGCCTTTTACCTACCGTATCTATAGGAATTGTTGTTGCAAATGTATATCCTCCTTTCACAATTTCCCAAACATCCGTTCCAAGTGATTGTAGATAGGTTGTGGTTCTTATTTTCCAATAAAAAAAAGTTGCTCCCATTGAAGATTGGCATTCTGATGGATCCCATGCTTTGTTGATTATTCATGTTGATGGATCTCCCTTCAAGCGATCAAGCTTCTTCTGAAGGATCGACTCTGATACCAATTGTTGGAAATAATACTAAGAGAGGGGTGAATCAGTATTATCAGGTCAATATTTTATTTCCCAAACAGATTTATATATTGTACTTCAGTGAAGTGAACTAGTGTGTACACGTGACTGTGCTTAAACAAACCAACGTATATGCAGAGAACTTGTGATTTAGATAGTTTATCATGTGTTGGGCTTAAACCAGTAAATCAGAGATTTATTAGACACTGAATTAAAAGTACAATAAAGCATCACACATAAGAAACACACATGAACACCAAGATTTAAGGTGGAAACCCAATGTGGGTAAAAGCCACCTACTACTGTCGTCTTTGTTTTCTTTTAATAATAAGAAGATCTGTTTACAGTCTTGTACTCGTGCAGACTCATATGAGTATGCAGGCTTCTATCTGCAGAAGGTTATAACCTTCTCTTGTTTTCCAGCTTCTACTAGAAGGGAGCTACAACCCCCTAGCTCTTGTATTAGCCAATATGTTTACTAGTACATAGGTGCCAGCCTACAAGAAACTCCACTCTTCCACCAGGGACCACGTTTCATGAATTTTTTAGACTCGATACTCCTGGATCATAACACAACAATCTGGAGGCCATGTTTCATCAAATTTTCATACTAGACCCATCAAAGCCTTTTAAACATAAACTGCATCAACCAATATTCAGTTCATTTTGAACAATTAGATCACTGACACCAGAACACTATGCTGAACCCAGAACACTACATCATCATCAAGAACCTGATGTAACCCCAAAATTCATGAATTAGATTGTATATGCTACTTGGTAGAACCCAACCTGCATGTATACACAACTTCCTTTAACCCAACCTGCGTATATCTCTAAATATACTAAATCATAAACTTCTGAACCACAGACTGTACCAATCAGTGGAATTCTCAAGATCCACTGTCATATTATAGAGTTCAAAATAGGTAGCAAGAAGGATCACCCTTCCTTCTTAATCAACCAATCAATTAGACTCAATTTCCTTATACAATAGTTCTATGTTCAGTTCTAAGAACACTCCACCGATAGACAACAGTAAAACAACAGAATTTGATCAATTAGATCAGTGATATCTGAAAAGAAGATTTTCTTTTTGTATACGCTACTCGAAAGAGTCGAAACTACATGTACACACCCTTTGATCGAGATGAACCTACATACAGATTTGCAAATTTTGACTCAGAACTTTGCTGCAATTCTAGACTTCAAACAAACCCAGATCATGATAGATAAAAAATAAACTAGGCGCAAAACATCATATCTGGTATAAACCAATATCAAATCTTCAAGAATAATTCATTTCAATTCTCATGATTCCTAGTCTAATGTTGAACTCAAGGTGCACATGAATATTTTATATCTAGTTCCAAACATAACCCTACAACATAATATATACTTCAGATAGAAGTATTCCTTAAAATATCTGTTGGATACCTATACCAATAGGTTTCATATTTCATGATTGGCAAATTCAAATGCCAAATATGCTCTGCTTTGTTGATACAAATATCCCATATTTCCAAGACAAGGCAAGGTGTGTACATGCCTTCATGTTTACTAAATTTTGATGGATGGTCCTACAGTCTAATCTGGATCATGCCATGTTTCAATTTTCTGTTGTAGAATAGAGAAAGAAGTCTGTCCAAACTGTTTAATCTTGGCAGACCAATAGTTAGGCAGAGAAACTAAGGTTCCCAACTGCTTAATCTGGGGCCTTGGGAGCAATAAGGGTAGTGCTAAATAGGCAATCAAAAGAAAAAGACAATGGAAAAGAAAAGGCACATAAGGGTCTGCAAGTCCAAGTGCACCCTCCAAGAAGAAACAAAAAATGCTAGGCAAGTAGATGGGTAGGTAGATGGGGTTGCAGGAGTGGTATTCCTTTCAAACTGAATCTTGTTGGTCAAGATAAGGAGAACAACACAATGGAGCATGTCTAACTTCCTTTTTTCCCTGTTTTACACTCATTACTAACATCTCTACACCAGTTGTGTTTATGAAAGAATTCAAGGTTTTATGTTGGTTCTGGTTTCCTTTAAGAACCACATTTCTTGTCTAAAATTATTTTCATTTTGATCTACTCCCTAAGCTAAATGGTTTTCAAATAAACTTAGTGATATCACTCCTCATTCACCTTTTCCCTCCATATTAACCCCTAACTTCTATTATCTAAATTCCCTATGTCACCCTTTCCCTACTATTATAACACCATGGTGTATAAACCCCAAGCATTCTCTAAATATCCCCCCCTTGGCATTATAGCCATACGTTCACCACTAGGGAATTAAATTGACATCTGGTCAGTTTAAGAACCCAAGCCTTACCTCTTTTTCTCCTTCAGAAAATCATTTAACCTATTCAAACCCATCATTTGTTAAAAACCTTGTATAAAACCCATTTTCACCCCTAATCCGCTCAAATGGCAAAAATACACAAAAACCCACTTTTCCGACTTATCCAAAGTCCTGGAGATATGCGCGACTTTATAAAAAATACATTGGAAAACCATATAAATTCACCAATTTTCCAAAGTCCCGTCGGGCACGAATTTCAGGAAAAATCAATATTTTATTACCCGCCCGACGTCGTATCGTCCGGACAATTCTTTGACCCGTAGACCGTCTGATCAGGCGCCTTTCATCCAACGGCCCACATGCATATCGGACCGGCCCCGACGTCCGTAAGTTAGCTTCCGATATCTGTCGGAGGGTGACGTCAGGCCTCGGCCACGCGTCGCCCCCACAGCGTATCGGAGCCCCCTCTGACAACTCCACTTCCGTATGAAAAGCGGTGCGATATCATACCGCCTACGATTTCCGGTTTCCGCCAATCCGCCTTGCCAGCATCACTGCTACGTCATCACCGCGTTCGCACCCCCGTCCGCCATTGCTCCACCTATCCGCCACCTCACCATCCCCGTGGACCACTCATAAGCCGCCACGTCACCTGATGACGTCATCCGACCTTGATCCCACCCGATGACGTCATGCTGACGTCACCCGAAAAAGGCGCCAATGTTCCAAAAAATCCATATTTTGGCCAAAATTTCGCGTTTTTTGCACTTTTTGCAAAAACGGTTGTTGTGTCTTCTGCATGCATTTTATGTCCAAGCTCACACCAACCTGCTGAATTCGACCTGGAGGCCATCGGCGCGCCAACCCACCTGCATTTGTGACCGGGACTGTTAGTGTACCAGGTATCTATCACTGTGAATCCTCTCTGCGCCTGGTTTTGTCTGCAAATCGCCTAAATTAACTTAAAACACAGAGAAAACACATAATTGACCGGCAAATCCCCTGCGCCCAGTTCCCATTTGAAGTTACAAGGTCGAAATTCACTAGCTAAGCCTTGTTTACCAAAGCTTTCACAAAACCTGCATTTTGTTCGCGCAATCGTGAACAGGGAACCCGAATTACACCTAATTACCGTGAAAGAGTCTGGCAAGAACAAGTATTTTCCTTTTTTAGTACTTTGTGCAGTATTTCAATTGCTGCAATTTACCCTTTGTCCTCTGTTGCTCAATAAATCACCTCTCTTTCCAAGAAACTCTCTTTTATGTTACTCTGCACAGTAACACTAATTTACATATAAAGCAGAGTTTAAAGTAACCATGGATACACCAGTAGCACCTGTGGCCCTCAATGTTGCCCCTTTAAATGCCCCTTAGAGAGAATTGGAGTGGCAGGCATTAGCAGATTTGGATTATCAAATCTCAGAGGAATTTCTAATGCATAGCAAGTTCCACATCCACCTGTTAAATGAACTAAAGGCTAAACATGAGGCTGGAACAGATGTATTGGGCATTTGGGATTCCTTCCTCCCAATCTTCAAGCTTCCTCAG